>LQRL01047342.1:0-11786 GCA_001703475.1 Hydroides elegans | reverse complement strand
TTCTCTCTCTCTCTCTCTCTCTCTCTCTCTCTCTCTCTCTCTCTCTCTCTCTCTCTCTCTCTCTCTCTCTCTCTCTCATTTCCCCCTTTCTTTGCCCCGATCTCAGGTCTTCCTCCTCTTCTTCTTAAGGAATCTGTATTTGCATATTCATCGGAAACTGCTCTGTTCCGCTACATGTCTTCAGAAAAATCAATTTAAAACAACGCTGACTTTACTGCCTGAAAATCAATTAGGTCTACCGAGTTTGCCGATTTTTAATGAAAAACTTTATCTTTATATCCAGTGTACCGGGAGAAGTCTTTGACCGACTGCCAGACAAAATTGAAATAAAATGGTCGATTGGCATACGGAAGATCTTCGAAACAATGTACGACGCTGTAAACTCAAACTTAATTGGAGTTCCTGATTATGAGAATGTTTTTAGGTAACATGGAGTAGTGTGTGGTATGAAACTAACTCTGGCCTACAATTGACTACGCGCATTTTGTATTTTAGATATTAGACTAAATCGCAGGGCCCTCCAAACCTTCAACTATGGAATTGAGTCTACTATCAAAGGAAGTGTCTAGCGTCCCGGCTACAAACGTTGTGGTTTCAATTCTACTGCTCTTCTCACTGATCTTTGCCCAATTTTATTGATGGATTTCAGTATTGATCAACTTCTTTTTTTTATATCTGATCCCGTTTAGGACCCTTCCCGGCTAAAAATACCTTAAATAGTTTTTTTTTCTAAATCAGACACTGTGTCGTAAAAAAAATCCCGACGAACCCATCCATGGCACTATGTCGTAAAAAAGTGCCGCCGAGCCCAACTATGGCAGATTTAGGTATATAGTCACTTAGCACGTCCTATCAAGTACACCATCACACCCAAGTGCTTTCTTATCGAAACGGGATTCGCTGTCTTCAAATGTCCCGCGGCCACGCTGTTATCGAGTCGAAACAATGGAAAAAAACGCACACAGCTCAATTTAGCTGCAGTGACCCGTTACAGGGTGTCATGTCGAAATCCGGAATTTTGGCGGTTTTTATTTTTTGTTCAAAGTCGGAAATTGTTTCGATTGTGACTCATCTAATAAATTTGTTTACTGTTTTATTGTTGGTTGAAGTGTTTGTTTATAGTTTGGCGAGTTTTGTTGTTGATTTTCGAGTTGTTTGTATTATTTTTTCCTATTTTTAAACAGTTATTCTTTCGGCTTTGCCAAGTATGCTTATCTTTGGACGTTACTAGGCGCGCTTTTGGCCGTTGAGTAATTTTAACTCTTGACCTTTATTCATTTTATCAAACTAGATTTCAATTCAGCCAAATCCAAATTGCATTTTTCGCAATAAGACATGTATAATAAATTCCTTTTTGCGCCCGATGCTTTCTTCTTTTCTGTCATACTAGAAAAAACCATATATGAACTATTCAAAATATAACATGAAAAATTTGCCCCGGTTAATAGCTTAACTTAATTCCATCGAATCGATTCATTAGTTTATGTGATTCACTTTACATTTGTTCATCAGTTAATTTACTGATTTTTGGTGAAATTTCAAATAAATATTGTTGTTTACATATACATAAGTAAATAGGGCTTCAAATATGTAACACTGTTCTTGTGATATTTATCGAAGGCCAAACACATCCGTCGCTTGATCAATGTACAGCAATACACCAGATTTGCCTTATCCATTTTTGGGGGCGCCCCAGATTATATTTGCGGAAACACTCTCGAATTCTAGTCCGCAAAACAAACAAGCAACGGAAACGCAACTTGCAAAACATACAAAGCGTTGCAAAGTGTGCGGAGCAAAGGACAGGCCCCAAAGGTGCGCCGTACACAACCTAGAAATCTATCGGCGTACGCAAGGAATTTTTAAGGCTGAAGGATTCCATACAATGACATTATAATAAAATGAAAGATATTTATGTAAAAAATTATCAGTATTTTTGGTATATATTTGTTGTGATTTAAAGCCTAGCAAGGTTATGTTTATTAAGGCCGTTTATTCGTATTTATAAACTAAGATAACTCGATATAAAAGGTAGTATAAAACAACGTCTGTACATGATTGTCCTAAACAAACATTAAATGTAATGCACTGAGATATAGTTTTGCATTGAAGCCGCCAAATATTCCATTGTGCCATGGAAACCTATAGGTTTAAAAATATAAATAAATAAAGAAAACATAAAGGGCGAGCCGCGGCGATGTTTTGAATACCTTATGACATACTGGGCCATAGATACAACTTGACTTTTTGTTCCTTTCAAAATAACGTTTTCTTAATACTTCCAGAAAGAGTACTTTTGATTTACCGAGTACGTAAATGTATAATTTACTGCGTATCTTTATCATATTTGACATAGGTGACATTTACGAAATACCATAACCAGCAAATTATTGTTTTAACTAATCATAAAAGCGCGGAAATTTACGTTTTACAATTATTATTATGATGAATCTATTTTTTCAAGTATTTTAATATTGATCGTGTGATATCAAAAAGCATTTACCATTGATTGTGAGGATTTTTCAAACCGGATTCTATCCTGGGAAATATGCAAATTCCAGGACCGACCATAGTTACCGGTGCTTCTTTCTGTTTACGGGGACTGTAGTCATTACCGCATGGCCATATAAGAAGCGTTTATTTCTTCAAAAAAAGCGCTTTATAACTAAAAACTTATAAACATTTTATTTTGGAGCGCTTCAATATAGTATACTGACCAGGACTGATTGCTTAAGATGTTGTCGTGTGCTCCGAGACCGATATATGGAAATGCAGTGATTTCTCTTCATTACAACTGAAATCTTAATTCCACCATCGCCATTAAGCTTCGAACTTACCTCTTAAAAAATGAAATTAACATTAACATGAACATTAAAGATAGTAACCATTTTTAGCCCCCAGCCAACCAATTTGGCTGAGGGCTATCGCTATCCCCCATTCCGTCCGTCCGCCCGTCTGTCCGTCTGTCTGTCCGTCCGTCTGTTAACATTTGAGATACAGATGTTTGTCCGCGGCACTTTTACATGAAGCCGTTGTCCTAGGCTTCTGAAACTTCCCACAGTGAAAGAATATATATTGTAGATGTGTAACGTCGAGGTTTCAGTTTGATCGACAAAAAAAATCGAAATCACGGGGGTCTGAACTTAGACGAATTTGAGATATTTTGGGATATTTATACATCACTTTGTCCGCGGCACTTTGGTATGAAACCTCTATCCTAGGGTTCTGAAACTTCCCCCAGTGAAAGAATATATATTGCAGATGTTCAACGTTGAGGTTTCAGTGTCATCGACCATAAAATGTCGAAATTACAGGGGTCTGAACTTAGACGAATTTGGGATATTTTGGGATATTTTTACATTCCTTTGTCCGCGGCACTTTGGTATGAAACCTCTGTCCTAGGATATTGAAACTCCACACAGTGAAAGAATATATATGGCAGATGTGCAACGTCAAGTTTTCAGTTTGTTCGACCAAAAAATGTAACCGAAATTGCGGGGGTCTGAACATGGAACATAGACTGATTATGCGTATATAGTGACGTTGTGAGGATAACGTTACGTGGACAAGTCCTTAAGGGCAACAATGTGATGACGACGTTTTCAGAAAGACATTATTAGAAAGACATTGTTAGTAAACTTCGTGAGAAAGACGACGTGAGAAGGACGTTGTGAGAAAGACGCTGTGAGAAATATCACCAGATATTTTTAATCGACGGATATTCGTGATAATGAATCTATATTGCATAGGCTGGGGGCTTTGCATCTCTGATGCCTATGTTTGACAAAAGAAGCTCCTAATGTGTCCAGTCCATTATGTAGCGGTCAGTGGCACTACTTTTTCTTCTTCTCTTAATTAAGCGTATCATTGCGCGTAATTGGAGTGACGCGTAAACATGTAAACAATAAATATCATCTTCGTTATGACAGGCTCCATAAACAACCCTGACACACTGTAATGGTTCCACCGATTTCGTAACGCATTTCGAGTCCAAATAAAACAATTACATAGTAGCTAATGAGTGGAATTATATGGACAGTTATTATTGCTGGCGCATCGTTAAACCTAAAAGAATAAACACATCTCGCGCTAAATGAGTTGGTGATGTATTGCTTACCGAAAGGTTAAGATGAAGACTAAATGACCAGGCGCTGATCGGGTTTTTGTTTTTGTCCAGTCGTCCGTTTTTAAGGGGGCAGGTGTCCGCGGAGGTCTTAAGAGAATTCAGTTAAACGTCAAACAAACGTCATAAAAGTGTTGGCAAAACGATGTACCTGAAAGACTTCTCGATTGCTTGTAGACGTAAATTAAACATCTTTAAATGTGGGAGTCAATGTCGTAATATGTGATGTGTCGTTTCCGATGCAGTAAACGTGACATTTGTAGAGAGACATTGATGAAGACGAAAACATCATAATTTAGATTGACGTCACGATAACGTTTTATGATGTCACTATACCGTAAAGCACTTATAAGTAACTAATTCCGCCAATGACCTATTGGCACTGACATCCATCAAAGAATCATTATAGACTCTTTGAGTAAAAACAAACGAAAATGTCAATTGGTTGTTTTCCGTAAATGCTCCATTGCTTTCGACCCCATTAAGGTCTCCCGCGGGCCCGCTGGTCACTTTGTACGGAGGAATGTTTCGAATGATTATTGGCGTTTTGAATAATGATTCTATTATTGTTGTGCTGTGTATTTAATGGTGAAAGAGCAAAGGGGGTTTGTTTTTGATGGGAGATTATTTACGGCGTGTTTATGAGTGATTAGCGTGATGTATTGCGTAGTCAATTGCTGCTTAATCATGTGTAGTGGTCAACAAACTGGTTTCATTTACGTACCGGAATTTATCATTTGTTTGACGTTTTAAAGGGATCGTTTGAGTAAAAAATAAGATAAAAAGGCCGAAAATTGTACTAGCCTAAATAGACCATTAAGGCGCGTTCACGCAAAATATATGCTCGAAAATAATGCAAAACAAAAGCCCGCTTTTGGCGTGAACAGAAGGGATAATGTGCTTTGTTTTTATACAAAAATGGCTTTGGAGCTTTCGGTTTTCAAGCTTTTTTGTTTGCGTGAACTCGGCCTTACGGTAGAAATTTCAATTAATAAACCCGAGCGTTTAAAGTGATATTTACTTACATCGCCTTGGCTTTAAATTTGTCAATACCCTATTATCGCTCATGCACTTTAGATCGAAGAGTTCCCTAACCGAACCCGAATTTAAGATTAATGTAACATAAATGACCTTGTCCTTTAATATGTCGATTCACCTTTATTGCTCACGCACATGACAGCTCATTTCACGCGTGGTTTGCTGCCGTGAAATATGGCGCGAAAAACCGGGAGTAAATAAACGCGCCAAAATTGCTGAACGCCAATCGGGAGTTTATAAATGCGCCAAATAACTGCACCGAAATCGGTAATAAATAAACGCGCCAAAATTACTGTGCGGGAGAATAGCCTTGGGTCATAGACAGGTATCTTTGACTTGTGTATTGATTGTGAAGAGGCGGTTTCCTGTCCGGTTTGTTTTGTATAGTTTATGTATCTTATTTTACGTGGTTCGGACCCTTTATTGCTTTATGGTTAGAAGTATTTCCTGCTTTTACGGTTTAAACATATTCTTATTTATTTATTTTTTTTTTCATCTATAGTAATCTGTTTTTATATCAGATGCAATGTTATAAGTATAAATCCAAATTGTTATCTTCATTGCTATAACCTGATAACGTCTTTAAACTGAGACTGTTTTCATATGATTTTCTAAATCGTTTCTTAGCATTCGTTTGTAAATGGTCAGCAAAATTTTAAGTATATAAGATGTCATGCGGATTCTTTCTTTATTTAAGACCAGATCATGATTGAAGAACGATTTTTTGCTGTAGAATAATTTAACAGTAGCTTTCACGCCCTTGCAAAGCACTTGCTAGCTCATTGTCCTCGAAATTTCCTTGTTTTACTTCTTACAAATTAATTGCTCTTCCTTCCATCTAATTCTAGGCTCCTTGTCTTCAAAATAAGAGTGAACACAATTTCGTGTTTGTTCCATCCATGTGATGTTTTCCTCGTTTTCAGTGCCAGTTCAATGTTCTTCAATTACATTAGTTTTCACTTCCTAATCAATCGCCCTTTACTTGCTTCCGTCTTAAATTAGGTCACAACCTGAATCCCCCCTAAAGGAGAAAAGCCTTGGTTGTTTCATACCATTCATACACGTGTGATTTTGACATGGCATGTCGAAAATCCGTCTATACAATGAGCGAGCGATTACACAAAATAGTATATTTAAGATTTTGCATGACGACGCCCTATCCAAATAAGCAATCTCAAGGCCTCCTTTCTAAAATTAGGGTCATAACCGGAATCCCAAAAAAGAAAAACATTGGTTGTTTGAATACCATTCATACACGTGTTATTTTGACTTTTCATGTCAAAGATATGTCTAGACAATGAGAGTCTACATAAATGGAGTCTATTTTAGATTTGGCATATAAGGCCCCACGACGACCTTTCCAACGCAATCGCAAGGTCTTGTGTCTACAATTAGATCAAGCTCAACCAAAACCAAACTTTGGTTGTTCAAATGCCATTCATACACGTGTGATTTGACTTCGTATGTCTATTACGGCTCATTCTGTTCATTGATAAGGTTTGATGGTACTGAAGGCTGACGTCGCCCCATGCCAATCGGTACGCCGATCCGAAAAAAGCAATTGGCTCGTTTTTCCGTGCGGCATTCTGAAATCCTTATTGTTCCTGAAAGGAGCTCTACGTATCTGACGTTGATATTCTTTCAGATTCTTATGCCTTGTTATCAGGTCGAAGGCGTCCAAATTGTTCAGGACATCTTGGTTTTTGCGGAAGTCCCTATAAATCCGAACGTAAGGAAAAATAGGGACGTCTCTGGTATGGTTATTGCTAATCGAGTGATGATAGGGGGCATACATTGTGCTTACCGTAATTTTGTGAATACAATTCAAATGCCCTAATTTTTACCCTTGCAAAATTAGAAAGTTCCTGTTTGCATATAACATTAAAAAGATTAGTGAAGCACAATCAGTTGTGTGAATTTTGGTTTCTGTTATAACTTGCAATACCATTTTCCAGATTTCCAAAGACAAAAAGCCACTCCCCTTCATATAGGGTTCAAGTGCAACACTCACATCTATTTATTTGTGAGCTCTTAACCAATGAAAAAATAGCGACAAAAATCCACAATTGCCTGCTCACTTTCAATAAACACAATAATGTGTTCGCAATTGCGACGTGCGTTTTATGTGTAACCCTATCACTATGCGTATAAAGCACGGCAATGGACTACGTTCTGAATTTATTTACGAACTATCGCTCTTTGGATATTTTACTTCGTTATGCGCCTTTATTTATTTACTATCCATGCCATTTCCGACGTTTTACAATTCATATGTGCTCTATTTATTTTCGCGAAAAATGCATCGTTTCCGACGTTTTACACTTCATATAATGTGTCAGAAATGTAATCCTTCGCACTTAATGTTTTATGTGGTTTTATGGCTAATGCGAATAATTCCGCGAACGAGTCGGGTCGCCTGTACAAGTGCGAACGAGGGAACGAGGGTTTGAATTTCAGCTTGTTTGGGAAGAGAACGGTATAGAAACGTGTGTGGGGCGTACAGCAGGAACAATAGAAAAAAACGACAAGATGACAGGACACAAACCTTCAAGTCCAAGTTTGCGGCGTTGCACCAGAGCACGTACGTATTTCCTAAATTTATTAAGCCTTATGTCGTTATGACGTTTATGATGGATTTCATGCACGTCATATGATAGATGACCAAATAATTTGCTGCAACGGTGCGAATCCGTTTGTGTAATTAAGCGCGATGGTCGAATTTCAACTCAACTCAGTACTTAGGTAACTTGAAGCGACGTGCTATTCCAGAAACGTATTACATATGACGTCATGTCAATGACGACGTGTCAAAGTTTGCGATTAGTTGCAAACGCCAATGTATGGATGGTGGCATTTATATGACGTCATATCTAATATGTTTGAGAAAGCTGTGCCATATAGGATAAGTTTGGTGTAAAAGGGCCATACTTTGAAGTAGTTTTCTTGTCATATTCCGTGAAAATATTAAAATAAAATAAAATGAAAACAATATTTGGCCCACATAGATGACCCACATATACCAGTCATTTATCTATGCTTAAGTTCTGTCTATTTGAAATGATAGCTACCTGGCGGATTTCGTATGTGAAAAGTTCGTTAATAAAATCAGGTATTTGAAGTAAACGGACAAGTGGCTTTATCTAATAATTCAACAAATATAGACAGAAATATTGATAGTTTTTAAATTATTCCTAAATAAAGGTAACTCCAAAATGTACATGTGTACCACTTAAACTCTATCCAAAGTAATCGGAAATTCTCATTTGGTTGAGAAAAATATTACGTAATTTTATGCGAATGGATGATTAAGAATAGAATCTTTGCACCTTAAACATAAAATCATCGGACCACATATAAAACCAAAAAGTGGATAAACTACAAAATCGCTTTGGAGAAAAGCATAACTCTCCCCTTTTAAGTAATGCATTTATTGAGTCTAGTTATGGTGATAATATTTTTATGCCCTAGTAATTCATATAACGATATGAGGTTAGATAACTGCACTAAGAAATATGGAGAATGTCATGTACATCAAAACAACCATCATAATTTCGGTCCGATGGAACGACATATAGAAATGCAAGAATTCAGGATATTTCTTTGATTTAACTCAATAGATCCAGTTAGCTAGGTACAATGTGTACTATGGCTGTAAAATATGGCATCTTGAGTCACAAATAATTCTTTCAATGTTACTTCCAATAGAGCTATCATTTCATTTGTAGAAAGTCTAGATGATTATTTATTGTTATATGATCCAATAAAATGTAACCGGGTTATTAGCCATGTTAAAGTTACTAGTTTTGAGCTATTAGTGCAAAAGAGCCAAAATGCGAACCTTACGGTTCATATACATTCTAGTATGCATGCTTGATAATTTGAAAAATAATGTATGACGAATTATTAAAACATGGCTATTAACATAGCATTTACAACTACATATTAATAGAATGTGTATTACTCTTACATTCTAGAATATTTAATGGGTACGATGATCCGGTAAAATGAAATATCAGCTTCAAGTACGAGAGGACCAAGGTGTGAACCCTGTAGTACATGACTACTTTATATTCTGACAATAAACTTATATTTCAGGCGCGGATCGAGAAAATGTTGAACCGGGGGGCGCAAACAGTAAAAATTATCAGACTGAACCGGGGGGCGTAGATTTATTTTTTGGTCTTGCATATAAGGGCGAACAGGGGGCGTGCGCCGGGTGCGCCCCCCTCTAAATCCGCGCCTGTATTTATTCATAATTTGCAATACAGTTGTATTTTCCTCTTTATAATAAATTGTGACATGACATTGTTGGAACGCATTCTTACATCTAATTTTCTTGTATATCTATCAATATCGCTAAGTGATATCTCGAACTAAGTGGCGAACAAAAAGCCTCGAAATCTAATAAACGATTCACGTTTTCACGTCATAGCTTTATATCACGTGATTTTATCGAACCCCAACAACATGGTTCGACGAATCGTTTATCATGATCTCAATAAAATACTTAAGACATTTGACCTAATTTGTAGACAATTAATTTTTGCACCTGAATTAATTTAATCAAGACTTGTTTTTCTTTTCCTAATTTCTTCAAACATCAGGTGGTTCGAGAATTAAAGTCACTGTTACAGTTCCGCAAAAAAATGTTACGTTTTAATGAGATTTAAAGCAACTAACTCCGTTTACTTTAATGACCTGTTGCTCATTAGCAGGTACATGTAGTTATAGTGATAGTGTATAGATTAATGAGCTTATATTGGGTGAGATTAAATTGACTTAATTTTATTTTATTTGCAATGTTTGTAGTTTGAGTACAAAGTAATTTGACTTATTAACCGTTCCAATTCCTTGGATCGCAAAACCAATAGAAACCATTTGTTAAAATCAATTGGAATAAGGTCACTCAACCTCGAATCTAGGCTAATGAGAAAAATTGATTTAAATTGATAGATGTATTCTTGATTACATATACCATTACAACTGATGCTATATAACTCAGGGTACATTACTGGTGAATTATCTAAATGATATTTGGTCAAGAATACCGCCTAAATAAATAAATAGTAATAAAACAAAGCAATTTAAATGTAAAACTGCTTAAATTCAAGTTTAAAGTATGAGCTGACCTTTTTGAAAAGAAAACATATAGCAATACAGGTACCGGGTATATATCGGTCTTTTCACGTTTTTCCGCCATCTGTTCTCCACCAACACATGTCTTAACTTTAATGGGCCCATCTCATCAAATCACCCAGCTTTCTTTTCGACTATATAACGGAAACGATGTTTAAGCACGAGGCACCACCAAGGCTATAAGCTTACCACCAGTTGTCTCAGCGTATATCCCTTTGCCCTTGAAATGGCTATCGGCCCAACATGTGTGTGTGAAGGATACACTTTGATTGAAAGGAGTGGATTTGGAACAAGGACTTATATGGTCTTTGTTTCATAAACCATATTTATTTATATTCCTCTTTGAAATGTTACTTTCTTCTCTTAATTTTTTTCTCGCTATGGTAAGCACGAGATGTACAAAGGCTATCGCCTTTCCTGCTAGTTGTCTCTGTGCATATTCCTTTCCATCTCGGACCACGTGCCCATATGCCCTTGAAATGGCTATCGGCCCAACATGTGTGCGAGAAGGATGCCTTTTGATTGAAAGAAGGGGATTTGGGGCAATGACTTATATGGTCTTAGTTTCATAAATCTTATTTTACTTCTTTCTTTAAAATTTTAGATTTAGATTTTTTCTTGCAATGGTGAGCACGAGACGTTCCAATGTTATCACCTTTCATACCAGTTGTTTCTGTGCATAGCCCTTTCCATCTCGGACCACGTGCACGATTATCCTTGAAATGGCTATCGGTCCAACATATGTGCGGAAAAGGATGCCTTTTGATTAAAGCATACTTCTAAAGTTTATTTCAACATATATTGTTTTGTATGGCTGTTGAGTATATACTTTATTTCTCTTTTCATTTCTTTTTGGATACCTTGACTGATCAATGTTGTCCAGGGTATGCAAAAAAAGGCGTTCAATGAAATGCTACCAAAGAATAGACTCACGAACTTATTTAGGTCACTAGGGTAATGTATGTTTACATCCATTTTTCTTTATTTTTAATGAATAGAAGTGGGCCCGCAAAGATTGTCCTAATTTCCTGAAATATTTTTTTGTTTTGATTCACAACTTTCTTATTTATTAAGGAATATTAACCATACTTTTACACAATCTAGATGGGTCATTTAGCTATGGATTTAATTATAAGTAAAACTGAAAATATAATTAAATTACTCGATATTCGACTTCCAAAAATCGTACTCTTCGTACAGAGCGCCCGAAATTCTTGTCCTAATTGGTGTATTCGATAAATGTTCAACCCATATTGACTCAATTTGAGCATTACAGGTCAGTATAAATTAATATTTGTTTCATTAAACGTATTTACTAAAAGCTCCGATCAAAAAGACGCATTCATTTTAAAAAAGTAAATGCACATTAAAATATGAAACATAAATAATCATCTTGTTTTTATGGCCCGCCTGACTATAGTCAGAGGGCCATATAGGTTTTGCCCTGTCCGTGCGTGCATTTTCTGTTTTCACCGGAAATGGTATCTAT
>LQRL01047331.1:0-13338 GCA_001703475.1 Hydroides elegans | reverse complement strand
TAATTTAAAAAAAAAAAAAAAAAAAAAAAAAACAATAAATCTAATAATGTAAATACATCCTGTTTGCAAATATCGAGTGCTAAATGTTGACTAAAATTTGCAAGTAACTATAGCAGAAGCTCAAACGACTACATATAATATAGTACATGTAAATAGTATACACTATATATTGCTTTTAGATGCACCATAACTATTGCTATATCACGTCAAAGAGATACATTAGTTGAGATTACGTATACATGTATTTATCGGCAAGGATTAAGACCCTGTAATTTATGCTTCAACACTATCACATTTATGCTACATGTTTACAAAATGGGTAATATAACTAATTTACACTTAATAAAAAAAAGACAAAATTTTATTGAAAAGAATTACAATATATATATATAAGTTGATTTAAAACCTGACCGGTTTACCCTTTTTATCACTCACTCGAAGCTAACAAAGTGGATAACCATAATGCTATATTTAAATCTTATGTGTATAGAACTGTAAACCAGTAAATGCACCACCCTAAAATGCGACCCGTTTTTGAACCACTTTTCATTTGTCATAGAAAGAGCACTATAACTGAATTTATTTACACCAAAACAAAAATTATGGTCATGCTTGATGAAACATGGTCATTATATATGTTTTAGTGTAAATAAATCTATTTATCGTGCGATTTCTATGACAAATGAAAAGTGGTTCAAAAACTGGTCCTATTTTAGGGTGGTGCATTTACTGGTTTACAGGTCTACATTTGCTTGCTATATCTAGACAGGTGTAGTTCCATAGGAGTCCACTCGAAATGTTACTCTGCTTGGTCGAGGACTCGTATTGGTGGTAGTTCCAGCTTTAGCAGGCACAGTTGTTATCATGAACCTATAAGAAGAAGCAGAAAAAGATACACCAACACAATAACAAAGTATTACATATACTATGAGCATAGTATTTCATGAATCTCTTATCATTGTGTAGCCTTTTTACGCACGTCCCGATCAACCTGAAATTACTTATATCATAAAATAATTCTGAATACCTAACAAATAGCAGGTTATTTAACGTCTCACTGTTTTCTCCAGCCTCATAAACGCCTACTCCACTCCCACAATTTTTCAAACAAAGCCTAACTCCTAATCCATACAAAATTTGTTAACACACCACTTGTATCTCAAATTACCTTTTTTATTTTTGGTCTTTTTAAAATCTAAAATCGTTGTATTTTTTTGCGATTTTTGCCACACATGTCCATTACTTTTTTAAAATTCGTTGAAATTTTTATCAACAGCAATTTAACAAAATACATGTTATTCAGCCAATATCTCTTATGCATAAAAACGATTCCATTCAATAGTTCTGCATACATGGTCAAACAGCATAACAAACGCCTTATATGGGGTGCTCGCAAAACATTCCATGTTTTTTGGTCTGATTTGGATATGTTTGGGAAATGACTGCCTAGATATGCCTTTATTTGATTATTGTTTGTGTTTTCAAATTCGTTAGATAGAATTTTATCTTGTTTCATTCGCTGACCAATAACTTCGATGGTCCAATAACTAAAGTTTTGCCTTGTTTGTCATTCTATTGGCTCTCATTCTTGCTTTTCCAAATATCCACAACCTCCCTCTCGAAGTATCTTATATTATCAGCTTATATCAAAGTGAAATATGTATTGAATAAATTACAGTTATTTTCGAAGTCGTAATATGACCTGTGGCATTTTGGAAAAACATATCTAGGTTTATATAGGATGAAATTTGATAAGCAAAGGGATAGTTTTCGTTTGTTGTCGCGTTTGTTACGGCATCCAAAGTACAATAACACCAACCTTTCTTGGGACGTCACATGTAATTTTTCTTGTTTTCCTGTTTTGATTCCTTACAACCAACCCACCTTTTACAACAAACACCCTCTCACCCACAAACCATCATTTGAACGTTGAAAACGCGTAACACTTTCTCTAACCGTCCTTTGGGCTTGGAACTGATTCATCGTACTAGGATCCAACAGAGAAAAAAAAAACATTTGTTTTCTTTTTGGTGCCTAAAACCCACCACCACCCTCTCCACATACACCCCCTTAAACCACTGATCCTTCTTTACACGTGGTCATCTCAAACCCACTTCTTTTCTTCTCTTACCGTCCTTTCGATGTGGACTGCTTCATCTGACTAGGATCCACGGTAAACTCATCGAACTGCGCCGGTGCTGACTCCTGGCGATAGTAGGAGCGACGAGCGCGGTGATGGTGCTGTTGTTGCTCAGCGTCCTGGATGACGCGTACGGGGCGTTGGCGAACGGAGGGTAGGTCGACGCTTTTGGCCTTGTTCAATCTTAAAGGAATGGGATAGATAAAAAGAAATTAGTTTGATATAGTTGATATGAAATGATATGGTTATTAGATGACATGTTTATTGGCTTCGAATCGAGAATTTTCTCGAGAGGACGATTTTAAACGGTCTACACGTGTGCCAAAATGAGAGGGAGAGAGAGAGAAAGAGCATGTGAAATACAATGTGATATGGGGAAAGGTAAGAGAAAGAGAAGAAAGAAGAAAAGATTACCGTGTAAGGCGTTTCAGTACTTTTCAATAAAGCACTCTCCAGAGATATTACTAATGTTTTAAATGGGACAATCATGACACGTTTATTCCTTCATTAACATAACGTGACCCTTAATAACATAACGGTTCTTCCTTCATGTTTAACGCAGCAATAGTTATTTAAGTTACCTTGATCTTAGATCCATATTGTGGAAGGGATTTACGACCCTCGGAGACGTCGGCGATGTGGGAGACCCACGCAAGTGCGACCACGAGTGAATGGTCTCAGCCTGGTCGAACTGGAACGCAATCTGAAAACAAAGTGATGAATCGTGTCAGTGTTACCGGATATCTTAAATAAAATGGAAACTACATTATCCCTAGGGCAACTGTAGTAACAGTTACTATGGCAGAGTACCAATACTTACCCTAGAATTTTCACGATAACTATAGTTACCGTGGTTTTTTTGGTCTAAAAAATAAAACAAACCTGATCTCAACATCTTATGTTTAATGAAAGCAAACTGACAAAGCATGCTTAATTTAAATGTCATATTTTCAATATCATATATTTACCTGACTTATTGGCAAGACGGGCGTGTTAGGTAACCTTCCAACAATGGTCCTGTATTTAGGGTCATTCTCAAGGCTCTGAAAATGTTTAAAACATTTTTTTGTTAAATTCATATACTAGTAGGTATCTTTTTAAGAGGTCTTGTTGTCTTCTTTCAGTATCGAGCACAAATAGAATATGCAAATAAAATCATAAGCATAATTGTTCAATCAACTTGCATGAAACATTATCGTACTTACTACATGGATGCCTAAGGGAAAGCTAAGCTATAAGACAACAATCAAATTTATATTTATGTATGTCATATGTATAGAAATTGCTATGTATATACAGTATTGTAAAAAATCTAGGCGCTCTAAACATACATTCCCTGATGCATATTCAGCTTATTTTTTGTTTACCTATTTACCGGTAAACATTTAAAAACTGTCACGCAAAAACAGTTCACCTATTTAGAAAATAAAACAAATTTATGTAAAGTGGAAATATCTTTCTTTGTAATGACATATTTCATCGGATAACAAATATAAAAGTGTGGGAATTAATACTACACACAATTTTGAAATTTACGAAATAACGTCAAAATACGTAAAAGATAGTTTCTATTTAAATATGTATTTAAAGATAATATTTACATTCATATCATGTTAAAACATTTTGATTTGAGGAAAAACAAACACTACAAAGAAAGCCTCACAACATTTCTCTGTTATGTGAAACGAACAAGCATTCGATATAAAGTCTTGAAATATTAACTCTCAGCTATTTGTGGAAAATCAAATGCAAAATAGTGTATAATGAGACACAGTAAATAAAAGCAGATTTGTTAGTTATCATCACTTCTTGGATATAACTGCTGCTACAAAACATAAAATTAGTGGAAAACATTTCCGACTAACCAGGTGGGCCGAGTTCAGGTCTTTCTGAAAAATAAGATGAACAATTTGATCCTGTTTTATGAACTTCAGAAAAATGTCCTAAAAAACTTGCATAGTTTCTAAACACGTCATAAAGTCACCTAATAAATACATTCATTAATTTACTTCTAATCTCCATGCGTTTTAGATTAAATGCTTGAGATCATGAAATGCTGGGAATCGAAGAATTCAAAGCGAAAAAATCTCTCACCGCAAATATCGCGTCCATGTCGTTACCTTCATCCTAAAGTAAGATACATATATTTTTATGACTAGAGCAGTTCGTATAAAAATATACACAAAAATGTTTGAAGCTAAATCAGTCGTTATCCTATTTCATATAATTGTATAATTTGATCTTACATAAGTCATAATATTTTAATTTTCTAGTATGCGAAAATTTCGTTTTTTTAGGTATGTAATAATCAACAACAAATTTAAATAGATAAAACAAAAGACTCAATGCCTGTTTTGCCATATGCTTTATTCTAAACAAATCATGAACGCATTATAGAATCTAAAAATAACCTCGTCTTGGGTGGCGATTTGCTTGGCGAGTTTGGCGAGGTCGGTGGCGGCCGAGTCACTCGCTTTCATCGTTTTGTACGTGTCCCGGGCTACCTGAAAGGTACATATAAATGTTCGGCAGATTGATTAAAGACAAAGTTTGCGAGCATAATGCAAATGTACACATATGGATGAAATCATTTGGTGATGATAGATTCCTAGATTCTTCAAGTCAATGACAGTAATAAAGTTATCGTCGATTTTCCGTTTTCCATATTCGGGTAGATGAAGTGCATGCAAAGCATGTCGGAAATAAACTTGAAATGACTATACTAGTTTCAGCCCCGGCACTTCCCTGTAAGGAAATAATACTTACCTTTATGTCAGTTTTCCAGAAATTGTCCAAATAAGTAGAAAGTGCAGTTCTTGGTACAACTTCTTTCAGCTATAAAATAAAAGTCGAAGTGAAAAAAAAGTTAGATACACTGGCCCACGATTATATTTGACTAGGAAATATGAAAACTGTTTTATGCTGCTAGTTATTTACTAAAACCAGCCAATAGACATACATACGCTTATCTAGATCACCATTTATCCTTCACCCATCCACCCAAAATTCAAGAATAGATACCTTGAGAATGACGATGCCCATGAAAATGATGCAGATGATGTTGAGGAGAGTCAGCAGCAGACTCACGCTGCCCAAGATGGCCGCTTCCTGCGCCATGTCGCACCTGTAACACGTAGCAATGAATAGCCAAGAATTTAAAAAATAAATATAACATGAGATAAACTTAGCGATTAGAATTATGAAGTGGAAAGCCATGAACTATATGGCTTTCTAGTTCATAGTCACCGATGCAGAAACCGTTGCCACTTCATACCATGCTTACTGTAAGCTCTATTTGACCGTATTGAAAAGAGAGCTAAAAGTAAGCACGTAAATCAGGGGTGTACTTTAGCGGTCGCGCGGTCGCGTATGCGACTAACTTTTTAGCCATGCGACTAAGTTTTCAAAGTTAGTCGCGCGGCACGCGACTAACTTTTTCTCGTTTTTAAGTTATTTTCTGCAATCTTTTCGTTTACGAAAATATGCAGGTATTGCGATCACTCGATGTTTTAGGGAAAACTCCACCACTCTTCCCGTGATCCCTTTTCCGATGTATTAAAGGTCGAAAACACCGTGAAATACTTATAATAATATAAAATACATGTCAGACATGTAGCATAGGTAGTTTAGAATACGATTAACTATATTATATAGGTATTATTTATCAAAAAAACAAAGCCAACTCTTGCTAGCAAAGGCCTTTTTGATCGCCTTACTGGCAGGCATTTGTGAAAGAGCAGCTCTCGCTATAAAAGCACTGTGACACATAATCAATACTCAAAGCATGCAGCACCTCAAATCATGTAACTATCTTTTGAATAGTTAAGGGCTATATCTTGGTATGATATATTTGATTTAAATTCAAACTATTGCGTACTTTGATAAGGGTTTGAACCAATATAGTAGCAATGTACCCTATTATGTATACAAACTTTTTCCAGAGAAGTTGAAATATTAAACATAACATAATTTGACTCTATATAGAATTTTCCTTTTTTGAAATAATGGTTAGCTTATTGAAAAGAGTCTAAATATATGAACAGTCATATGTATAAGAGAAAAAGATTGTAGATAGTTGTGCTCTAAATGAGCACCTTCCATCTAGTTTTATAATAAATATACACTGTCATCAAATAACAAATTGACGTGTTTCACATTTTTCTTTATAATTAACGTTATATTTTAAGCTCTAGCCTTTGGCGCTCGCTTAACTTTACTTAAACTATTCTAACGAATAAGTGGACGGGTTTAAATGATTAAAACATTTATTTTTTACATTAATAATTCGGTTTATACATTTGATCAATTAACGGTTTTAGTTTAGGTATGAGAGCTCCTTTTAACGTACCGACATATAAAAAATTATGATCTAAAAATGTATGTTCTAAATGTAGCCTACCTGTAGACAAATTCATATTCGTTGTCAACTAATTTCAAACAGTTCGGTGGTGCGAATTCGTGAGTCTTCTGCACCGGTACATCGTTCGAAGACGTAGCATTATCAGTCTCATTCTGAAACAAGCAATGTATTATATAAAGGCTACATGTAAATAATTGTGCTAATGGTTTTATTTTCTTCTAAATTACAGGCCTATATTCATTTATTCAATTCAGTATTACTTTGTGAATAATATTTCCAATAAACTGGATTGGTGTGCCTTGATAATAAATATTCTTATGAATAAACCGAAAACGAAGATGTGCTTTTCCTTATTCACAAATAAATGATGGACCTAATGCCGACTTTGTAAAGAATAAATTTGATTGCATTGTCTCCCAAAACATGCATGTACTTTGGATAATACCCATAACTATTCATTGAATAAATTCATTATAACTATCTAAAATATATATAACAGTACTTACAAAATTTAGCGGAACTTGTGTTGTGTATTCAAGGGGAGGTGTGACGAATTCCGGATGATCAATAGCTGATACAATTGCATAAGCCCAAAGCATGCCCTTCAAAATAAATTTAATTACAGAAAGTTAAAAAGTAGATGATGAATAATAGGAATGACTATATGTAAAATAAAAATATAAAGAGATATAATCAATCAATCAATCAATCAATCCATCAAACAATTAATAAACGAGTCCACAAATAATTAATAAATTATGCAAAAGTAGCTTATGCTTTTTAAGCTAATTAAAATATTTTTCTTTCCGACTCAATCATTAAGAATCTATCATAGAAACTCACTGCGTTGACGGCAGGTGGCAGCAGTGATGCTGAAATGGCCACACCCACAAGCGACCCCGCATTTCCGCCCAAGATAGACAACGCCACTCCCGCCCCTGACGGTATAGCGATGAGAATGCCAACCCAGAGACTTCTCAGCAGTCCTCTAAAATAAAATGAATTTATGCTTATAATTGACTTAATCAGAGCCATTGTACATTGCGTATGTATAATGTTCAATAGAAAGTGGAACAGTATCTTTTATACAATATCTCAGAAAACTATCTGTAGACGTTATAGTCGTTCAACTGCAGATATGTAGCTATGTGCATAAAGCAAGGTTAATTATTATAACGCACCATTCATATAAGTCACTCATCACATTTTGAACATTTTTCTTTCAAAAGTGTTATACCTAGATTGCATTTCTGAGGTAGGCCAGGCATCAGTGGCGCCCCAGTTGGCACCGTCGTGGTTCACCGCAGACATGATAAGGCCACATAGAAAACCTGTAACCAATGTTTTTATTTTATATATGTAGCAAAAGGCCAAAAAATGAAACTCAGTTTCTAACCTAGATAACCAATTTACATTAAAAAAAAAACATTCAAATAATGTCATATAATTTTAATCATTCTTAAAATGAACTAAATGCAATAAGTTGCGTATCAGATATCTGGATCACAACTTTTTTTTTATATTTCACATCCAAGTCAGCTTAAATTACCAATGACAATGCAGATAGTAAGTCCGATCGTTTCATTCTTCAACCCGAGTCTGATCAGTTCTCGATTTCGAACACTGACGCCGAAGGTTCCTCCCATAATAGGACCCTGCGAAAAAAATCATGAGGTAACTTAAACATTTAGGTACATTTACCATGGACGCGGGCGTAAGTTATGAGAATAAGTTATGTTTAACAAATATGGCGATAAAGAATAATATTACCTTATCATACAGATCTTAAAACATAGTTTGCATGTGCCATTTATGTACAACATGCCATGGTGTAATCATCAATAGAAACAGGAATAGCTTATGTTTTTCAGTTTATCAATGGGTCACCATTCTTATGTTCTATGCACGTTATCACATAACGAACCATAAGAGGCGAAACGAGCATACTGGCTACCAGCACCACTGAGCTGTTCTCAGCCAATCCCATCGCAGCGATCAAACTGAAATGAAAGTAACAGTCTTAGTTGGATCACATTTCCGTTTCATATAGCATACCTATATTCAAAGTTTACTTTAAATGCCACTATAGGGTCAAATCAGTTGTAAAATTGATCATCGTAAAATCACTGGGCATACTTTACTCTTTTACTGCTTGTTGCGAAATTTTAATTTCTTAATAGTCATTGTTGCACGTGAACAATACATTTTATTTAAATGTTAACACATGTACATTTATCTTTATAATACACTGTAAAACAATCGTTTTACCTGGCTAAAATGATGAGCAGAACGTAGTCGAAAGTAAGTATCGCATTTGCCTTGACTGCATCTACTACCTGAATAAAAAACTTTAGTTATCGTAAACATGATTTTTAAACACATGTTTATGTGAATCAGGTTATGAATCGTATTGAGACTATATGAATTAATCTTATTTGGAAGTGTTATGCTTCGAGGTATAAAATTATATGAACGCATTTATGAAGCATAATTATTTTAAAAATACATGTTATGATTACTTTATGAAATTTTACTCGATATCAATAGCTGGGATATATATGATAACTGTCACATTTTATATATAAAAGCAAATTCTAATAGTTAACATGTGAATATAAACCCGACGGAACACCAACAAAATGCTCTAATAACGATACTCAATCGGGTATATAATATATATGTATTCTTGAAGTAAGTTTTTTTTCGGATGATGAGTTATTCCGACAAATACCTTTAGGGTGGAACCCAAAACTTTGCAAGTATTATGTATTAAATAAATATTGATATGTTATAAAGCCATCGATTAACCTGTGCAACGGTAAGCTTTGATTTGATCGATTCCATAAATGCTGAAAGTCGATCACTGGATTCACTGAAATTAAAAATAACATGTTTGATTATAACACTTTGGAACTCACAAAGCCTTCATTCAAGGTGAGCTGGAAAAGCAGTGAGCCTAAGAGCGAGATAAATAGATGATGCAAAAATCAGATTAGGATACGTCCTTTCCGCTTTGAAAACTACTTTTATCAATTAGGTTTCTAACGGTTCATAATAAAATGAACCCAAATTAAATCTAAAAAAACATTAGCAGGAAATGTTGTATATAAACATGTGTATATGAGAAAATTTATATTTTTGGTTAGCATTTTTATGAAAGCATATATATACAGGCTTTGAGGAAAATACCGGTTATGTTTATTCCACCAAGATATGTTACAGTAAAAGTATAGGTGGGTAAGAATATATTCAATTTAGAGCGAAATACATGTAATGAAAGCGGCTCAGTAAGATAAGCATTAAACATAATAATATATGCATACAAATACAAGTACATGTAATTTGGTGAATATGCAAAATGGAAGCATGTAACGTATGTCTTTATCAGTTATCGATGGTTGTTTAGTCGGCTATTGTTTTTTTTTAACTATCAAGAACATGATAATCCTGGATTTTGTAAAACAGTTTCTGATTATTTTTTTTACCATATTTGTTTTTTTTTACACCTAGTCTTACCTTTCCACTGTTTTGTCTTGACCGATCATATGATAGTCACTGGGAAACAAGCTGAAAAAATAAAAAACTAATTTATTATTTACTCGATTGAACAGTTTTTTTTTATATTTTTCCTCACCCAATCATCCCACAAATCTAGAAATAAACTCGCAAATGTAGGATTAGGTTTCTAATGATTCATTCCAAATTCACTTGTCATATAATCATAAACATTATAATGTTTTTTTTTTTTGGCATATTAGGGAACTAGCTTAAAAATGGAATTTAAAAGAAAGTTTAGCCCAACTAATCATCGAACACACGAGATCCGTAAGTGAATCAAAAATGAAAACAATGTCCGTTTATCGATGGTTACCTGACCGACGTGTTGTCCATTCTGCCAATGCCGTGTCGAGTGAGGGACTGGAGCACATCATCTATCTGTCTGTTTTCTACCAAGAAGCTTACCTTCACACATAATAAAATATACGTTAATTTCTGATTGGTCATGCTTCTCTTAAGTTTTACATTTACATCTCCACCACTCATAACAAGAATATGTGTTGGTTTGAATAGAAAAAGAGTTATGTGAGGAATCAAACGACTTATTTTTTTAATGTATTTCTCAAACATGTCTCCTGGCAGAACATCTCTTTTATTTACCCGAAGGTCACTAATAGAACCAAACAAATATATTTTATTGTAATGGAACGTCATTTACATTGTACATACACCATTTAATATAGGCTTATTATCGTACTTGAAAATGTTCCTCGTCATCTGTCTTTACCCAAATATCTTTTTCAATACCAAGATTCTCCAGAATTGCTTGCAACAACTGTAAAAAAATAAATCTAAATATACATTTCAAAATTTTAACTTCAAAGGCCAAATGTATTTGTAAAAGTTATCAACGATTTTCTCATGGTTTTCAAGTTATAACTTAAGTATAGAAAGCATTTACAACATTATAAATAAATGTGAACCGATCTATGCTCAAACGTTGAATATGAAATTCCCCTCATCATTATTGTTTGTTTCTTTATTATATTTTAAATTAAATGTTCGTTATGATCTAAAATCATTTCGCAGTTTCTATATAAGAAAAAAAAATAGCAAGTTATGAGAATTCAAATATATATAATGAAAACATTTATTTTTTGTATCAACACCACTTACCTGCTCAAGAGATATATGTTCAGTGGTCATTTCCTGCTCGTCTTCTGCACCCATTTCAAAATTAACTTTATCATTTGCCAAACTGTTTCCACTTTTATCACGAACCAGCGCAGCATTTGTACGCCCCGGATCATCAGAATCGCCTATTAATGGCTCTGTATCTTGGAGCTCAGGAGCTAGTTCTTCCTCTGGACTCGTAGCAGCTTTGGATATATCTAGCAAAAGTTCCTTCTTTGCTTTGTGTCCTTGTTTTGTATGGACCTCTTGGATATTAGCCTTGTCGTCTTGTTCGAGTTTATCCACTGATGATTCTCTCCTTTCGGGCGTTGCTTTAGGGATGAGTTCAGTTTCTGATGAATCAACATGCAGACAGTCGTTTTGCTCATCACTTTCTGGTATATGTCCATCGTTATAAACAAGCGATGCATTTTCATTCGATTTTGAAAAGTTGTCATTGTCTAAATCGTTTTCATGATTTTCTGTTGTATTTACTTGATTTGTGTCTGGAGAAACCAACTTGTCCTCAATCAACTCCTCCTGCGTCGAGCTGTTTTCTTTTATAAATGAATCGCTATCTTTATTGTCATTTTTATGATTTGAAGAATGCGCATCTCCTCCCGACTCTCCAGTTCCAGTTGGTATGTAAACGACGAAAAGTGTGGCCATGATTCTCTTACTTTATCTATCAAGGGAACAAAAAAATATCAATAAAATTATATATTGGATAACAAAAAAAAAAACGTAGCCCGAAAACTGAGAGTATAAAGAAAGATGCACGTAAGCGAGAACAAATTAAATTCAAGATCCCATTGTATGTACGGCAAATAGAACGTAATTGAGAAACATATGACGTCTCCTTCGTATTACAAAAGAGTGTGTTTTTTTCTGAAGACAAAACAATTAATTGGAATACAGAAATAAAGAAACATAATAGAAAAAAAATAATTTGAACATTTATGGGAAAGACATGGAGACTTTATGGCGTTGAACCAGTGAATAACAAGTTTTGGTTACAGGGACCAGATAAGAAATATAGTTTTTCTTTCAGCTCCTTTCCATTGTCCATCATCGAATTCTGTTTTTAGAAATATATATGAACAATCATAACTGTAAATGTATGTTGGAAATGAAATAACAAATCGTTTATCGTAAGATTTGTGCTTTATAATGCGTGTTTCGAAATATATGAATTAATTTCAAAGAACACATACAAGACGGATCTGAACACTTTACAATATGGATTATGTGCAAATGAGACGCTTTATACAAACAAGGAAGTATTTGTGAAACACGAAAAGGCCCCAACCACCCCCCCCGATTCCAAGGGGAATTGACTATTTCGTATATGCCCATGTTTTGGAAAATCAAAGCTTTAGGGCATTTCCGGTGGTCGAATCTGGTCAAAACTGTCAAAAGGCACACCTACAGGCCAAGACCTTTCATATGAGCCTATTCCTAGGTCTCTACGACCATCCGATACAGAGATACAGCCTTGAAAAGAATCGATGACGGACAGACGGACACCCCGAATCTATAGGCCCCAACCCCAAACCTTTGGGGTTGGGGCCTAATGAGACGAATCCAAAGCTTATTATATCTCATGTTAGTTATATAGTCATGGTTTTCGACTTAAAGTGAAATATATGTGTATATTATCATATAACACAAACATGAACATCGTATTTCAAATAATTCGATACTATAGGATTTTAATTTGATTTTAACATTTGTCTCATTCGCACATGGGTAACAACCCTAACTTTCTGTTTCTCAAAAATTATTAAGGAAAACCCGAAAAAAAAATCCGAAGAAGCGTAAGATAACATTGATGGAAAAAGAAACTTACCTGTGATGTTTAGATTCTTAATACGAATAGATTCATAAATAAATAATGCGAGTTTAGATATACAAGGAAGTATTTGTGAAACACGAAAAGGCCCCAACCGCCCCCCAATTCGAAGGGGTATTGACTATCTCGCATATGCCCGTGTTTTGGAAATTCCAAGCTTTTGGGCAATTTTGACCAACCTCCAGTGGCCGCAAATGTCAAAAGGCACATCTACGCGCCAAGACCTTTCATATGAGCCTATTTCCAGGTCTCTACGACCATCCGTTGCAAAGAAACAGCCTGGAAAAGCTCAAGTTTCGAGAAACCGCTATTTTG
>LQRL01047329.1:980-14535 GCA_001703475.1 Hydroides elegans | reverse complement strand
TCGAATACCGCGAAATTTCTAGAAAGCCAACCCGTAATGGCGCTTCAACTTTATAAGTAGCGGGCCATTCGTGCTCCAACGGACACATTTCTAGTTAAACAGTAATTTATATAGGTCAATATTGATTCCCCTATCATTAACCTTTTACCGCTAGACTAGTTCTAGTCAAAACTAGACTAGATAAATGACAATGTGCTATGTCAGGGGTGAACCTTTACCCAAAATCGACGGTGGCGCTTGCGCGACCGTCATCCAGAATGACACTTGCGCAGGCAGAATTACATTCGCGCACAATATTTTACTTAAAATATAACATCGTAAATGTGAGCGCCGAAGGCGCGAGCGCAATTTTTTATGCATTTTGGATTTCTGTCAAATTTTCATTCGCACTAGCGCGAGTGTTGTCTAATACGACACTCGCGCGGACGAAACGACGGTCGCATATGCGACTGTGCGACCGCTAAGGTGCACCCCTTCTGTGTGCTGTGTTTAAAGTTATATAATATAGTCTTTACTCTAGAGACTCTATAATAAGATTAGAAATTAGATCTAAAAATTAAATTAAAAATTAGATCTAAATAAATTAATTTATGCTTTCCGCTATTACCAAAAGCATGAAACATCCAAATATTGGCTCTATAGACCTATTTTAGTAAAATAACGACAAGTGTCCGATTTTTATCCAAATGCAATACTGTGACTTAATCGCACATTCTAATTCTAAAGATTTGAATGATTTTGTCTTAGGCAACTTGAAGTCAAATAATAAGGTTACCTCGAGACAAAGAATCATTCAGATTGATATACAAATGACTGGTCTATTCAAGGTCAAAGTCAAAAGTTCGTAAAAAGTGTCCCATTTATTGAAAATGGACTCTATGTTTGCCCCTTCTATGTTTCAAGATGTGGCTTCCTTAGCAAACTGTAGAGGGGTTGGGTGGGGGTCCAAATGGGTCGCACATTTAAAATATATCCCAAATGCCAGTTATGAAAATAATTAGTTTGAAAAACATTTAGATTTGAATGCCCGAATGGCCTCGCTAAAATCGAATTTTGAGCCCTGTTTTGGTATCTGCCTTTTGAAATATTTGAGTTTGAAGAAGGTTATCTTTAATACTATACACATCATTTACTGAACAAACGCTCAAGTTAGATACAAGATAACTCCTAGACGAGCAAACTAGACACGAAACTGAATGCACATTTAAGCTCACCAAACATGTAGCTACGTACGGTATTTTCCTAAAAATCGTTATCCAGTTAAAAACCAAGATTGACACCAAACGGCGTCTTTCAAGACAATTTATAATTCCGTTTCATCCTTTCTTTCGTCGTACAGAATACATAAAGCTAGCAGATCAGTACGTGCCCGTTCCCGGCGGCACCAACAACAACAATTATGCGAACGTCGATCTCATTGTGGACATCGCGCGCCGCACAAAAGTCCAGGTAAGAAGGGACGATAACTAAGTTAAAACAGAGTTTATACCACCTAAGAGTAACCGAAGCGTCTATGGACGGGTTCTAGATGAATAGGGTATTAAATTCACAACTTATCTGGCACATACCCCGGTTAACTATTTATCAGCGTACAAATCTGACAAATGTTAGATATGTCTAACAGCTAGAAAGTTCATGCCAAGATTCATAAATCATTTTAGTAATAAAATCTAAGATAAGAAAAAAATGATGAAACCATATTATCCAACTTCTTTCATTTTCAGGCTGTATGGGCCGGATGGGGCCACGCTTCAGAAAACCCAAAGGTACCCGAACTGTTGCACAAATCAGATATCATCTTCATAGGTAGGCATGCTCTTCTTTTTAATATTTTCTCATAATCACTTTAGTTTATACACCCAATGTACCCCTATAAATCATCACGATAAATAACTATTAGAATAATAATTTCCTATATAATTCCTAATAATTGATGTGTATATTATAAAATCTAAAATAGTTCCGTTATGTTTTAAGACTTTTTATTTTCGCATCAAACAGAAATGTTTAAATCATGCATTTGCAAAATGATTACCCCATTACTACATAGGTCCCAACGAGAAAGCCATGTGGGCTCTCGGCGACAAAATCGCTTCGAGCATCGTGGCTCAGAGTGCTGGAGTGCCATGTTTGCCCTGGAGTGGCATGGGATTGACGGTGGATTTTGAGGAAGAAGACCTCAAAAAAGGAAATATCGTCACAGTACCCGATGACATATACGCGTAAGTTTCCTATAGTACATATCAATTTATTGTCTGTATCAAAATATGAGAGCATATATGGTAAACTTAAACCAGATCTGTTGAATTTAAAATAATCGTCAGAATCGATCGATTGTTAGATTAAATGAAGTGATGTCGGTCTAAAACAAACATTAAATTGTTCCTACAATCTTTTCAATGAACTTCAATCGAAGATTTTACACTTAAAGGCCCGAGTTTAATGTGACAATGCCATGTTAAGAATTTTATACACAAAATGAGAATAATAAAAAAACATCATATAGTTCAACATTAAGAAAAATAATCTGAATTCTGAGCTTGAAAATGCCATTTATATAAGACCTGCATAAAACAAGACACGAAATCCACCACACAAGATTAGAAACAATCGAGCTCCTAGACATAGCTAAACACACCGACACAATCTTGGATTCAGCGGTTAAGCATTGCGATAAACACTTTGATTATACATGAAAGAGTGCATCCAGAACACATACCTGGAATTTATCATGTTTCGTTTCACTTAAAGAAAAAAAAAAGAGACCACCTAACATACAGATGAGTATGATAAAATTAAAATTTAATATTTATATCTACAGGAAAGGGTGCATCCAATCTGCGGACGAGGGCCTTGAAGCAGCGAAGCGCATAGGCTTCCCCGTCATGATCAAGGCGTCCGAAGGGGGTGGCGGCAAAGGAATCAGAAAGTCACTTTCAGAGGAAGACTTTCCTAACTTCTTCCGACAGGTAAGAATGGGAGGCTTATGATAGTGTTGGTGATTGGTATTTTTAAAAGAGCGAATTCCAAGATTTGCCACCTTCTGTTTTCAAATGCATATTGCAGTCCGTCATCTGTTGTGCACATGCGATTGAATGATTTTAATGGGTCAATTTTCACAACAAATCTTATATTTCTTACCTATACTATAGTGAACGAGGTGCCGGATGCAACGATATGTTGTGTAATTGGACCGTTTTGGGTAAGGAATGCTTGGCCTGTACCTGTAATACTGTTAAATAAATAACTGGCCAAAGATGCAATAGTGACACGTTCACTGTGTATTGTTTCCATCAACCTAATTTCCTTTCATAATGGACTTGTGTGAATTTCGGTCTTGATTATCAATATTATTTAGCTTATACAATACATTTATCACATATGCCAAAGTTTAAATATTGTCCTTAAGGTTTCGGTTGGTAGTTTTGATATTTTGGGGAAATTAATATAATACTTTCGTTCCAATCCCCGTTAGTGATATTTAAAGCTAAGCATAGAATATTGTGGTTGGAAATAGTGCATGGAATTTACTTTCTTGATATTCAAAAGTTAAAAGAATATATATTTAACTTAATTACTCCCGCGTCACTGCACTTCTACGACACAGCATAATAATATATTTTCTTTTTAATCTAATAAATAAGTCTGAGGACAAATACAACGTGCATATATAAAATCCAATGGTTGCAATATATGGGACGCGACTGATGTATTCCCTTGATGTTAAGGAAAGTTCACTTTATAGGCGAAGCCCCTCTCAAACACATTTCTATACATTTATAATTATGTGCTCTACCAAAATAAGTTGAACTATCCGCAAAGGATAGAATGGTGTCGACTTGATCCATTTGTTTGAAACCCACCCAGAAGTGAAACCGGACTTTTTTTTACTAGTTCATCTTTAAGTTATCAAAAGTGTTACGTCACTCATATAAATTTAAGTTTATTTGTCGTGCACAGTGTATTGAAACTTGGTCTAAAAATAGAACAAGTGTTTATTTCCTTCCAGTCTGTTAGTTACCCTTCTTTGCATTGCACTATTGCACTAAAGGCTTTAAATTTAATCCCATAAAAAGGAGTTAATTGATGGTTTCACTTTTTGTTTTCTCTCAAATGAAGTATTGCTATTTAAGGTTTTTTTCTTTGTGATGTAACACATTAAAAATCCCTTTCATATCATAATAAATAATCATGTGATATTCTCAATTTAAAGTTAACCTTTGATTTGATAACTTGCCAATATTGGTTCCAAATTAACTCGCTAAAATCCTGAAAATCTTTTACGTCCTGTGGAAAGCGCCACTTTGATAAATAATCTACATGATCAAATAGTTTCATTGTTTCTTTTATGCAATATAAACCGTCATCTTGATAGGTGCAAGCCGAAGTGCCCGGCTCACCCATCTTCGTCATGAAGCTAGCGAGCAACGCGCGCCATCTTGAAGTGCAGTTGCTAGGCGACAAGTACGGCAACGCCATCTCGCTGTTCGGTCGCGACTGTTCGCTGCAACGAAGGCATCAGAAGATTATTGAAGAGGCGCCCGTGACGGTGGCGCCACTCAATCTGCAGCAGAGTATGGAAAAGGTAAAGAGAAAACAGGGGTAAACTAAATTAACCATTAATTTAATTAATAGTTTAAAATAAATAAGCTGAATAAGATTCGTTCATGTTTTGTTCACATAAAATGTAGTTAGTAGAAGTTGTTGTGATTATAACCTTTGTTATAATTTGCGACCTTCGAGTTCATGGTTGTTATTGCAACAGTTATAAATATGACGATTAAGTATGACGTCAGATTGACATCAACTAGTTTTCTTTACAGCTTGCTACTTGTAATAAAAAACAAGTTGGCAAATAAATGTTAATTAAGAAACAACACAATATTATTCTTTTCTTTAGGCTGCCGTGAAACTTGCCAAGATGGTGGGCTACATAAGTGCAGGTACAGTCGAATACTTGTACAATGACGAAGATGAGTCATTCCACTTTCTTGAGTTGAACCCGCGTCTTCAAGTGGAACATCCCTGTACCGAGATGGTCGCCGAAGTGAATTTACCCGCCGCCCAGTTGCAAGTAAGTTGGGACCTCTGAAATTATCTCGAGCTATCCGATGATTTGAGTTTACCCTGCTGGAGAAAACAAGACTCTACTGTAGATGACTGTGAACTTTAAGACGTAATAACATTAAACATGTAGGCAAGTAGCTTAGTATTATGTAGTATTCCCATTGAACCAAAACGTGATTATTCTTTATCTAAATCAAACTTGATATTATGGATTATATTTTGTAACGTTGTTATGTTTTCATACTGTTTATAACCAATAACTGTTTACATTTAAGGTTGCAATGGGCATTCCGCTCCACAGAAATAAAGACATCCGTGTGCTGTTTGGCCAGGATCCATGGGGTGATTCCCCAATCGACTTCGATAATCCCTACAGGCCAGAGCCCAAGGGTCACGTAATTGCTGCCAGAATCACAAGTGAAAATCCAGATGAGGTAAGGCTCGTGAAAATTGTTCAATCTGATCAATGAACATCGACCTGGGTAATTTAATGATCAAGTACAGAAAAATACATTAGAGAAATAGACCGAAAAATGTTTTATGGGGCAGTAATTGTTACACTTAAAGATAGGTGGATTTATTTTACTTGATGTCGTTGTCTTTGACGTTAATAGTGGCATTGTTTATTTGATAGGTATAACCCCATTAAACTTAGCTTGACTCAAACATTCAACTTGCGCAAGACGCAACCAAGTTTATTCAGAAGATATGACCTCCTTTAAATTTTATGATGATTATAGTAATTATTTGGATAATGTGTTGTGTAGATTAAAAACAAATGGGTTAAGTATGTTAATATATGGAAATATATGTTGGCATTTATGACCCACACTTATTTCGATTGAAACGTGTTTGTTTGTCAATAAATAATAGCAATAAAGCTTAAAATACAGGTCTTCACAAATATTTTCACAAATATAATGTCGTTGAATATATTATGTTGAAAACATGAACGTTTATGTTGAAAATTATAGATCTAGCTCATCGATCATTCGTAAACTTAGATTAGAAACAAGGCATCGACCTAGGAATTGAGACTTGAATATAATGCAATTGATTCATTTCACTAATAGGGCTTCAAACCAAGCGCCGGTACAGTTCAAGAATTAAACTTCCGCTCGAGCAAGAACGTGTGGGGCTACTTCAGCGTCTCCGCTTCCGGTGGGCTGCACGAGTTCGCAGACTCACAGTTTGGCCATTGCTTCTCGTTCGGCGAGGATCGAGAGTCTGCCAGAGAGTGAGTGTGCATTTTGGACTTATCTTAAACTTTAAAAAATGATCGAATGACCCTATAGCCTCGTTGTAGCATGTTGATATTCTCATCTCGCCCGCAGATACAAATAATACAAATTAATAAATGTATTCTAAAAGCTCACTTCCGTTTAAATAAGAGTGTGTTTGAATTTGATATCGTGGGGACAGAGATTATAACCACAATGTACTTATTATCGAATCTCATTTTTTTGTCACAAATTATATTTACAAAAACTGAATATTCATTCGCTCGTGTACATGGAAGCCTTATTGTTTCTTAACTGGCTAATACAGAATTTTCAACCATTTTATTCGAAGATGATAAATAAAATTAAAATTTCGCACAATCTGCTGAAGCCTCGACCCTGAAACAAACTGAGTCATCCCCGCGACTTACTCCCGCTTTTACAAAGTAAAAAACATCTTAGTATTACACAAATTATTACTCAAGAAGACTTACCATCTCCACGTCATTTCACATATCAATCAATTTTTCTCCTCTCACCCTAACAGAAACATGGTGATCGCCCTGAAGGAGCTATCCATTCGCGGCGATTTCCGCACGACGGTCGAGTATCTGACGAACCTGCTCGAAACGGAGAACTTCATGAACAACAAGATCGACACTGGTTGGCTCGACAAGCGTATCCTCGAACGCGTTCAGGTGATTAAATACATACGCAGAATACGAAACTACATGTATAGCATTATTAAGCGGAATAAGAGTTGTATCTTAAAGCTATTATATGTAATAGAAGGATAGACTTTCTTTCTAAACAATATATATAAACGTGGTTTATCATATGAAAGTTGAATAAAATGTTTTGGAGCACGATTAAGTGTTTTGTGATGAGACATTATTTTTGTATATAAAACTGCATAAGTTTGTAAGGTACTAACGTTTTCTTGGCTAAAAACTTTGTGAAAAGCATGACTGAAAATAGTATGTCAAACCATTCTCATAGGCCGAGAAACCGGACACACTCCTAGCGGTGATCGTGGCATCCCTCCACATCGCCGACAAGAAGATCCACGAGAGCTTCCAGAACTTCGAGAACACACTGGACAGAGGTCAGATCCTGCCAGCTCACAGTCTGCACAGCTCAGTGGATGTGGAGTTGATTTATGAATGTGTAAAATATTCGACACATGTCTACAAGAAGGGCAAGAACAGCTACTTTGTGTACATGAATGACTCCTTCGTCGAAGCTGAATCGCACAGGTGGGTTTCAAAACTATTTCAGTCGGATTTTAAATCGTTTTTCGTAATTTTATGAGTGCCAATCGTTTCCTGTTAGAGGTTCATCCCCGTGTTCTCAAGAAGTTCAAATTTAAGCATGAAATGGTATTTTTTCCACCCTGATCGTATTTGTTTGGTTGGAATTTGTTTTCGTTTATAAGCTAGGCCCTCTGAGAGAAATGGTATACGAACAAGTTTTAAACATCGAAACCTTCTATCTTAATATCTCAAATCATTAATAAATATATAAATAATCCACACAGACTGACGGACGGCGGTCGCCTGATGTCCTTCGATGGCTCCAGCTACACCACCTACCTGAAAGAAGAAGTAGGCAGCTACAGGATCGTCATCGACAACCAGACCATGGTGTTCGAAAAAGAAAACGACCCCTCCATTTTGAGGTCGCCCTCTACAGGGAAATTGATCAACTTCCGGGTCGAGGACGGAGGCCACGTGGTCAGTGGCGATGTGTATGCGGAAATAGAGGTCATGAAGATGGTCATGGAGGTCAGGGTCACCGAGAGCGGATGGTAAGGGGAAAATATTTTTGATAATTCGTATTTTGGCTTTTTTGTGAGCACTTTCATAAATATTCATAATACTTGATTAGGAAATATTTAAGTTTTGAATTTGTTAGACGCACTCTAGCTACGTTTTGTTAATTGAATCCTATATTTCTTTCTTCCATAGTGTTCACTATGTAAAGAGAAGCGGAGCTACGTTGGAAGCTGGCAGCATTATTGCTAAACTTGAGCTTGATGATCCATCAAGAGTGCAAACGGTAAGATAATGTGTATATCTGATCAGATTTAACCATATGGCTGATTTCCCTCCATTGGCAAGTAAAGGAAAGGATACCAATGTTTTCAGAGTCTAATGGAATATTTTAAAAATAGTACATATTATATATCTCCTTTGACAATAATTAACCCTTTCATTTTTGAAAAGGCGGATCCGTTCGGGGGCAAACTCCCTAAAGCCAACGTCGAAAACGTCATGCTGTCAAGCGACAAAGTGCACACGCGCTGCCAAGAGGCAACAGCTTTCCTCGAACGCGTGCTTGCTGGATTCAGTCTGCCCGAACCTTATTTTACACAACGCGTAAAGCAGGCCGTGGAGACACTTATGAAATGTCTGAAAGATCCATCGCTACCACTGAATGAATTGGAGGTAAGACGACGTTTGTTTATATATTTATAAAGGATATGCGTAAAATTATTCTTGTTTTATTCCTTTTAATGGTTTCGAATGGGACATTAAACAAGATATAACTGGACTGTTCTTACGTTATACTTTGTGTATAGGCTTTATTAAAATTTCCAGTTGGAAGAAGTGTTGTACAGTGAAGGAGCACTATCGCAACCTTTCTTGATTTGAATAAATATTTTCATTAATTTTCCCTTTTCAGGAGTTGATGTCCAGTATATCCGGTCGCATTCCTTCTCCGGTCGAGAAATACATCAGAAAGCTTATGACCAAATACAGTCAAAATCTTACCGCCGTAATGTGCCAATTCCCTAGCCAACAGGTAAGCAATTGAAATTGAATCATATAACTTGATGTTGCATCTCAAATATCCTCTGGGCTTTGACCCTAAAAATTATTTGTTTTCGGATTTCCGTTTCAGTTTCATAAAACATTACAAATACTTACATGCATTTGTGTCTATAGATTGCCAATATACTTGACAACCACGCAGCATCATTAACCAAGAGCTCAGACAAAGACAACTTCTTCATGACAACGCAAGGCATCATGACACTTGTACACAGGTAAGATTCTCTATTACTTTATGCGATCATAATAGACCCACGGTTTTTCTCAATGAGAAATTATACCAAAAAAACAGGTTTCTATTATAAATCGGTGAAAGTTTTACAGTTGCCACTTTTGATGTGGCTTTAGGAACTGACTTGTCAAAATCTTATGCCACCACGATATGGTGTCTACCAAATAAAGTAAACTATAGTCAGGTTTGCATAAGTCTTACCGGTTCTCGCATACGGTGACCTATACCATTGCATATATTTCCATTCAGATACCGTGGCGGCATCCGCGGCCACATCAAACAAGTCGTCCAGGACCTCCTCAAGCAATACCTGCGCGTTGAGAACCAATTCCAGTCCGCTTCCTATGACAAGTGCGTCGCCCAAATACGGGACGCCAACCCCAACAGCATGGCTGATGTCACGGCTGATATATTCAGCAACTCGCAAGTCAAGCACAAGAATGTTCTAGTCATCGAACTTATCGTAAGTTGTTGCTTTGGAGTTTCTATAGATTTTAAGAGAATTTGTATTACTTTAGAATAGATAATTATAACTGCTAAACGTTATACTATTTGTGGCGGTTGTAGTTCCAGATCTTCATGTAAAAGGGTTAAACGAATATTCGAAACATTGCCTCCAATGTATTGTCAACACATTTCTTTACTTTCATATAAAACAATAAAATACGAATTTATATTGGCCTTCATCGCAATCGGCACGAAGTTTAAATGACCTCAATTCGTGTCTATTATGCGCTTTATAACCTTAGATTCAGATTTATATCTACATGTACTTCGGGTTCTGCTATATAATTTTCATTTAGCTTTACCCTTTTCAACATATACATTTATATTAATCCCTACACAATTTATAGAATAGAATACAAGCACGGAATGGATTTTTTGGCATTGGATCTCAATTTGTACGTATTCGAATGGAAATTAAATCGGGGAAATTCACTAAAAGGGACACACGGTTGAATTATTTAAACGATCTTCCCGGGGATGTATGGTTGGTTGATTTATCATTTTCGATTGCTAAAGATTTTCATTTGAATATGTTATACACAGAACATGTTTAAAGATGAGTTCTTTAAAACAACAAAGGCTTCGTATAAAAGCCAGGTAAATTTTAGTTAAGAAGTGGAATAAGTTTTGTTTTGTTATCAAGTTAGCCCCTCCTCCAATTTGGCAAAGATGATCTTTGAATTGCTATAATATTATTATTTTGATTTATAAAACAAAAAGTTCGTGTTGTCATATTAATATCATGATATTCAAATTAAGATTATGAATAAATTGTAATATGATAAATCAATTATAGTAGTTCATAAAATGTATTTTATGCGTATCTGGCCGGTGTCGCGGTGGTTTAGTTGTCGCGGTGAAATAGTTGTCATTTCTCTATATTCTCTTTATAAGGGGTGTTGAGGGGTTGCGCTTTGAGCGACAACTTTTTCACCGGGGACAAAATCATTAATTTGCGAGATTTTTTCGGGGTCTTGTTTGCATTTTGTATTAATATATTATCAGCTAGCCATCTTGTTTTAATAAATAAGGCATGATAAGCATAATCCTTATGTCTTCTGCTAATGATGCTGGTTGATAAAATTGATATGTTTCCCCGTGAAAACCGATAAACCTTAGCCTCATACACCCTTTTGATAGTTTTTCTAAGCAATAAAAGCCATACCATTTAATTCTTTGAGCTGATCGGACAATATCGTTTCAAAGTAAAACGTTTCAACACATATAAAAAGTTCCACAGATTTATAACAAATGCAATTTAACACACGAAACCCCACCCTGTAAACTTTATCACTCCTCATTCTTTGAGCTGATCGGACCATGTCGGTTCAAAGTGAAAAGTATTAAGACATATAAACGTGTATAAAATTTTCAACAATTTTGAAAATAATTGTTGCCGTTTTGAAGAAAACACAAGGGCAAACACATTCTGAAAATATGAAAGTTCTAGCTTATCGTCTCAACCCATTCTCGCTACACCGAGATTGCATAAAAACACAAAAATAATATATTTTAAGCTAAATTTCTTATTTATTAGTTTATTAGGCGCCAGTGGCGTCTGTTGGTGATTCATACATGTGTGTTATGGGATGATAAGGAATTCTAGAGCTTCAATTCATAAAATTGATAAAGGCCATAAAACTCACGGTAGTAGGATCAACTCATAAGTGGAGGGGTTGTGTTTACATAGCTGAAGGGGTTAGATAAGAAACGACAACTTTTTCACCGCGACAACTTTTTCGATGCACCGTTCTCATAGAAAAAGTTGTCGACAACTATTTCACCGGCGACAACTAAACCACCGCGACACCGGAAATGAAAACTGAACTTGTTAGTCTATTAATTTGTTAACAACTATGTTGCACGATAGTACTTATTACGCTACTTAATGCCGATACTTTGAAGACGATGTATGGATGTAAATCTAACTGACTGACACTCACCACTGAGGGTCATTCTGGCTAAAATGGGTTGGCCGCGTCGTTAAACAATCCGCAGCATTTCATATCAGTTGATGTAAGTGAAGTATATATATTCTTAAATTATTTTCAGGATTATCTGTGTGGTCGAGAACCCGGTTTGACAGAAGATATGCAGTCAATTTTAACGAGCCTCACTTCCCTCAGCAAAGCTGAAAACTCAAAAGTTGCTCTTAGAGCTCGTCAGGTATAATACAGATAGAGTCTCTATTTAATGGTAATAATGATAATGGTAACGAGGTTTTATATATCTAATGCTTTATTCATTTGTCCATATCATAAACAGACACTTATTATGAACTCCTCATTCTGTTAAATTGTTTTATATCTGATCGGAATATTAATATAAAATCAGTTGCAAACGTATTCTTAAGATGATAGTAATAATAACATTTCAACGTGGTTGCAGGTACTGATTGCTGCAAACCAGCCTCCTTATGAGCTTCGACGCAACCAAGTCGAATCCATCTTCTTATCTGCTATCGATTTCTACGGTCATCAATTCAACCCCGAAAACCTGCAAGTAAGTATCTGAAGGACTACGATTTTATAAGTTTACGGTAGTCTATGTTAAGTGATAAAGACAACAAAAAACAAGACAAAATGAAATGAAATGTAATTCACGAAAAAAACGAGACAGTAGTTATGACATTAATTTTAAAAAGCTTGACTTGATATAGTGTTAATAATTATGCTATTTTAGATACATTTACAAATAGATAAATCTTTCTTATCACTGTCTACCACCAGAAACTGATCCTCTCCGAAACCTCCATCTACGACGTGCTCCACGACTTCTTCTACCACCACAACACCTTAGTGCGCGTGGCCGCCCTCGAGGTCTACGTACGTCGCGCCTACACCGCCTACGAACTCAGCTCACTCCAACACTCCGAATTAGACGAACACATTTCCTTGGTCGAATTCGCCTTCCTCTTGCCAACGACGCATCCCAATAGGTTGCTTATGAAGAGGCAACAGACTATGGGACGGGTTGGCAGTATAGGAGAGGATATTGCAAGAGTTGGATTGTTGAATTGTACGAGAAAAGGAATTATGGCGGCGTTCAACTCGTTCGAGGAGTTTGTTATGTAAGTGTTTTCAATATTTTTTTTGTTGAATGCACATTAATACCGTAGAATCAAGTTATGAGAAGATATTAAATGCACAATCTGAAAATAAATAAAAAATAAATAAAAACGAGTATACATTTTGTTTGAACGACCATCTCTTGCGTATTTTAGACCAATTATCACACTATTGGTTAAAATTTGGATCCTCAATTTTTAACCATTATTACAATAATTCTAGTATATGAATTATAAAAGATCAAATTTCAATTCAATTATCTCTATATTATTCATCATTTAGGTATTATGACGCCATTATGGACAAATTCGCGAGCCCTCCAGGAAGCCCACGTCAGGACTACTCCGACCCATTTAAAAACAGAGTAAGCATATCTCTTAAGAATAATCAACTTAGGTTCACTTAGAATTCGGTATAGATACAGAACATGTCTCAGAAATGTGTCATTATGTGCTAGAAAGACTTAGCAAAATAACAGTATTTAAGCAATTTTAACATCCTTGTTATCCATAACTATAATAACCATATTCAAGACGTTAACATTACAATCATTATTAAAAACACATCCACTGATAATCTGTGCAGTGCAACGACGAGCCCATTCATATCCTGAACATCGCCATCAAG
>LQRL01047325.1:0-22610 GCA_001703475.1 Hydroides elegans | reverse complement strand
GTGGTGATCCTTACAGGGCGAGTCACACCCTGTGAGAAATTCTGTGAGTCTCACGGGAACTCACCGCAACTCATGTGAGATTCATTGTTGACTGGGATACCATGTATGAATATTTTCTTCTATATTATTTGCTATCGAACCTACATGTAAAATGTGATAATTGTCTTAATGTTACACAAACGTTCGCAAATGTCCTTAAATTAAACAAAAAACACTTACCATTGATGTGATAACCGTATCCACACAATCATCTTCCGACGCTCCACAGTTCATCCCCGATTGAGCGAATTTGATGACCGCCCTCCCTATCTGCATATGATGAACAGCCCCTTGGTGTTCTGGGCATGTTAACTCTATGGCTCCGTTTTGGATGCATTGGGTCTGCTTGAGAAACACTGAAATATTAAAATACTTTACAGTATCTACATAATCAAATTTCTGGAGCCCCCTCCCACATTCACTCGGATATATTGTTCTTTAAAAAGGCGTTTCCTATCCCCTTCCCCATTCGGCTCTAAACAAATATATATCCTAAATAAGAAATAATAAGCCCAACTCAACATGGCCTGGATCCACTTCTTCATTTCATGCATTTTATCGCATCTAGGAACCGAATTATGAAAATAAGAACATTGTTTGTCGAAGGTAGTCTTAAAACCGATCATATACAGACCCATTTCGGACGCAGATTCAGAGGGACGTTCACTTATCTATCATATTTAAACTTTGGCACCAACTATGCGTAACTATGGCTCCTACCCATACGTTAAGCCTAAACATAAACGTGTCGACCCTCTTCAATATTTGTTGGATCGACACGTTTGTGACTTGTGATAGTTCATTTTACTTTACTTTTATTCAATCTATAAAATAATCGTTAAATATTTACCTGGAACGCATTGTTCTTGTGCTGATGAAAACTGGGTCAGAAGACCCACAATCAAAATGAACGAAAACATATTTGTATATCCGACTGTAATGTGCACTTTTCTAAACTATCCGATGTATTTTAAGTCTTATCCAGCTACTTGAATTGACAGAAAACCTATTTTATTGCATTGGCCTTAAGTTATTTTGTTATAAGGTGTTTCAAGGTTCCGGCTGATCCCGCGTCGAATAAATATGAATTCTTTCCTTTTTGGTAACATCAAACAAGCATAGTCCAATTAATGCAGTTTATATGTTTTATATTCTTTCATGTTCAATAAACCCTAGCTAAATAAAGCAAGCTTGCCAATTTGTATTCAATATTGTCTATCTTGTTTTTCATCTCGTTATTTTTCTGGGTATGACAGGGAAAAAAGTAATTAGTTTTGAAAAGTGTTGGTAACCCTCTTCCATCGCATAGAACCTATTGATTATACGATGTCGCCAAAACACGCACCAAAAATGCTGCGCATAATTAGAAAGAAAGATATTAAAGGCACATTTCTAACCCCGAAATGTCACAAAACGCTGATACACCCAGTTATCAAGTGATGAATCATTGTAATAACGCACAACATATTTGAATTCTAATTATTTTTTGTCTGGGTGGGACAAAGAGTTTTGCATGTTTAAAATGTGAATATATTTGTTTTAAGAGGCGTTCTAATTGTTGTTTTGCAAAACAAATGTTGATTAAGTCGAAATAAGGCATAGACGTGAGAATCGGTTACGGTCATATGAAAGGCATCATAAATAAACTTAGCAGTTTTCTTTCAATTGAGGTTTTAAGTTCATTTATTATGCTTTTCATATGACCGTAATCGATTCTCACGTCTATGTAGAAAAAAAAAACCTATCGGTTCCGGTAAAAAAACATTTTTCTTGCCTTTATGAAAGGGAATAGCAATTCTGACCCTGAACGTGTAGAAGTGGCCTCATTACGTTTATTTTCCATTGTTCATATAATATACATATATGTGTGTATTATTGTAAAATGGGACAAGGTCAGTAAATTAATTTAAATATCGGAAAGGTTAAAACATTCGAAGGTTCTGCGGAGCTGTAACAATTTATGTCCTCACTCTGACTCATTTTACAGACAATTATCAGCAATAACGGATTTTACCATCTAAGAATGACCAACTTACTTAGAATAATGTTTGTTACCTAAAATCGTTTCATGAGAAGTTAGTTTTGTTATATTTTGTTCCCCTGACTTGCCAAATAAAACGCATCACAAAGCAAGTTATATGTTCATATTTGAATATTAATCTATAATTAGAATGTGTAGCTGTTGTCAATACCATCATATTTAAGTATATTATTACAATATCTTGTTTACGAAACAACGTTTTGCAAAATTATTAGGTCGTGAAATGCAAGGAAACTTTATGCGAGATGCGATGTAGTTGTAGCCAGTAGCAATCTTTGAATGACGTTTATACCATATAAGTGTTTATGATGCATGAACTTATTTTGTACATATTGTATCAGTAGACTTCTATTAGGAATTATAAAGCTTTATTGGCAAAGCATTTCCATGAACATGTATAGAGTCCTTTTCCAATAAATGGACACTTTTTTACGAAATTTTGACTTTGAATAGACCAGTCGTTTGCATATCAATCTAAATGATTTTTTGTCTCGGGGTAACTTTATTATTTGACTTTATGCTCTGTCCACACTGGCGATTTTCGAGTTGGCGATCGTCGCCGACATAATCGGAGCCAGTCGCCGACTAATTTGGACCGGGTGGCCACACTGGCGAATTTTTTTTCGGCGACTCCGGCAAACTGACCCGATTTTTCAATTAATTTCCAGTTTTGATATTATTTCAATTATTTTGAGTTTGTTTTCGTGTTAGGTATCTTTGGTAATTTCGAATTAAACTCAATGAATTAATGATGTGTAATTGATGGAAACTCCATCATAATAATTGCATAATATATTAATTTAACAAACATGTTTCCAGTTTCGATTGAATTTTTATATTATATTGCATCACAATTATGACGCATTTTTCATAACAAATACTTACGTCACTATTGTGCATTGACAATTTAACATAAACACCATTGTAATAATTTTTCCTAGCTCTCAAATTTATCTTTGATTGAAAATTATATGTTAAAGCTTATTTTCATATCTTACTTAGTATTATTTGTCTGAAAATCGCGTAGCGTCGGGTCGCAAGGGTGGCCACACTGGCTATTATCTTCGATGTGCTTGCGATTGCCGACATCCGGGGAAAATGTGTCGCTGATCGTCGCCGACAGTCGGCGACTGAGTCGTGAGGGTGGCCACATTGTGCCGATTTTTGAGTCGGCGATCTTCGCCGACTTGGAAATCGGCAGTGTAGATTTTTTCAAAAAACGGACAAAAAAAGAACCATTTTTTATGTTTCATGTTTTTGGTAATAGCAGAAAGGATAAATCAGTTTTATTTAGCTCTAATTTTTCACTACAGAGTCTATAGAGTATATACTATATAACTTTGAACACAGCACATTGCACATGGTCATTTATCTAGTCTAGTTGTGACTAGAACTAGTCTAGCGGTAAAAGGTTGATGATAGGGGAATCAATATTGATTTATCTAAATAACTGCTTCAAAACAATGTATCTGAACATATTTGTATTGGTTTAAAAGCAGGGTGCCCATTATATGAGTCAAACGATTCTATATGATTTTATAACAAGTTTATTGCCAATGATATACTTGCTAGATATATTAAAGGACACCCGAGGGCACACAAACAGCTTTAAAGAAAGAAATTCTTTTTGATATCTTGAATTTCACAAAAAGATGTTTCCATTTTAATCAAACTTAGCTGTTTCACCCAGTTCCTTAGTTTGAGGTTGTAACATTTTTAGCTAAACTTTTAATATGTTGAAAACTAGTAAACATTCTAGTAAATACCCAATCATATATTATAACTTTCTGTAGCAGACAATAAAAAACTACTGTAGGCAATTTCATGCAGTTGGTCTTATCATTAATAACCACATAAAGAAATGATTGATAAAAGCGTCCATTAAATCCCAAAGCCGGAATTGCCTTTATTGGAAGAAAAACGTTGTCTTCACAACAAAACCAATAGTTATTTTTAGTTTTAAACTGCGGAGTATTTATATTAGTACATATAAAAAGAAAACGTCAAAGTATATATTATATGTGTAATCTGTATTTCGCATAGAGCTCCTTATGAGGACCTTATGATACCAAAACAAGATTATTTTTACCTTACTGCATAAGGTTTAACATCGATACGATATCAATTAACGTCAATCCATTAATTGAGGCAAACTTCATACTTGACTCTTTATATATTCTGCTTTATTCAATTTTAATTAGAGGTCATATTCCTATCCTCGTAGATACAGTAAACACGTTTTATAAATTTGCCACTCCACGTCCGCGCGCTTATTACTCCACGCTTAAATTCAATTTTGCGCACACTCGCACGCAAGCCTAAAGGATCACCCGCCAACACGCCTGCACGCACGCAAGCTCGCATACCCATATGCCCGCACACCCGCTTGTTATGTGAGTGTATATAAAGGGGGCAAAGCATTATCCCCTGAGCAGCTACATAGCCAAAACATTTAATGCCTATTTTATTTTTATTTTTGAAATAGATAAACTCCAAGTACATACATATTTATATTCCGATACCAAAGTTTCATTTTATTTATACAGATTTGAAGAGCATGTATAAATCATATTTACGCTTATAATACTTTTAAATGATTTATGAAAAATCTAAAACAACCTTCATTAATGTGTTTCAAGTTATCTTTTCTCTAATAAACAAATGAATTATTTTGAAATTGTATTTCCAAAGTAAAACCTACCAAGGAATTGAGAAGAAACATTTGTAACTTAATGCATACATCAAATGTTTAACAAAAAATAAGATTAACATTGTTTAAGAGCAGTCCAACTGACAAAACATATCAGGCGGGCGCCAAATGACTAGGTGGTTAGAAAAATATTGTTCAATTATGAATATTTTAGTTTTCATATGTGTTTTATCTAATAATTGATTAAAGAGAATATATATTCGTCATTGGCTGGTTGATTAAACCACGCCCGCACGCCTTCACTCCCGCACTCCCGCACGCTAAAAATTCTCCACGCTTAAATCGTAATTGGTCCATGCTAAATTCCTATCGTGCGTACGCCCGTACGATGCCATGTTATAACGGGCTTGTACTGTAGATGTAACTGTTTATATAAAACATCATCACAAGACCTCGCTTTCCAACCTTATAACATCAATTTTATTGGTATGTCTAACTTATAAAAGACAATTAAGTGAACAAAGGATATGATTTGTCAAGTTACATAGCTTTTCTAAGAATTGGCGCACGTATTGTTGTTTTTTTACCATTTATAGATAAGTTCGTGTTTTTGACAGTGTAAACCTAGCCAATCGAAACAATCTCTCTTTTTTCTTATAACACGCGATTGTTTTATATGACTATTATATGATGTATGAAGTTCAACACACGTTAAGTTGTTAAAGCATGTTTGCAAGAGGTATAACGAATTAAGAGTTCCGTGCACAATGATAATATCGGTAAGTTCAAATTAAGTTAGAACATTATAACACTATAATTTATATAGACGATCGATTTTGTTTATATCACAATAATAACAAAGCATATGTTCCATTTCGAAATCATTACAAAACGTTCTTATTAAGTTAGTACCTTAAGGTACGGAACGATAGGGTTAGGCTCTATCTACACAATACGAGGCTCCATCACAACTTATGGCGATACTAGCTCGGTCTAAATAGTTTTGGGAAGATCCCTTGAATTGCATTATAGATTCCCCGTTTCCCTTTTGCTTATCACCCAACCTGATTTCTTAAATTATATTGATCATTGATAATTGTTCCATCAGAGTTTTTATATATGAAGATAAATATACTTGCAAACTCGATAAACCTTTTGAGATACACAAAAAATGAAAACTTGTATAAAATAGTTTATTCTAACATTTGGTCGTTGGATGTTGGCCGGTAGCATAATGTAATGATTAAATATTAAAAATAACGAGTTTGAAATAAACTTGGACACTCCTTGTTTAATATGTCACATAGTTCATACTTTGTCTTGAAATATAGTATAATTGCAAAATGAAACCTTAAGCGCATTTGGGATGAGTGAATATCATAGCAATAAAAACTATAGAAAACTTGCATAACATTCCATTATCAGATATAATTAGATAACACATAGACAATGCATATACATGTATATGGCTTTCAACCGCACAGATTTGTGTACCTGGCCATACTGGGAGCTTCTTTTCCAAACAGCAATTTTTAAACATCATTTTTCAAACTATATTAGAAATACTGTCTACTTTGATAACCTCTCCTGAAATCGCCTCGGAATGGTTTATGTAATGAATGTCTGGAATTAATAACGCCTTACATTTCTGAAAGCGACCTCTTCATAAAAGCCAGGCTGTAAAGCTACAGTAAATTAACTAAAATTAACAAAAACTCCAAATCAGGAAAACCGTTCTTTTCTAGGATAAAGTGCTTCGATTCCTAATCAAAATAAACAGCTATTCTGTTATGCGCATTATCGATGTTTGTGCACAGTATTTTTTTGACATTAAGATTTTAAACTTGAAACTCACAACTGCATATAAGCAAAAATAACCTAGTTTTAGTAATTTATCAATAAGGGTGAAATACGTTTTATGTTATTGCAGTTATGATGAGAAAAACATCCGCATATCGCACCTGCAGGTTAGAGGAATATAATCGTCTCTATAATTTTCAAAGAGAATTCATATGAAGTTGTTGAATCATTCACACAACATTTTGGTTCAACTATTAGTCACAATATGAAGTTCAGCTATTAAAAATTGAATTAACTTAATAAAAGAGCAAATTAGGATTAAGATCGGTGTATCGGGCTGAAAATGAGATTTAAAACATATATTATATGGAAAGTGCTATTTAGTGTATTTATCAATAAATGTGTGACGCAAACTCCTTACGATTTTTATATCCAAAATGGAGGTAAGTCATTATAACTAACCTTTATATATAAATCATGATAATAGAAGTTAACTGTGCCCGAAAATACAAAAAAAAATATTTAAAACCAATAACTCGCTACGAAAGCCAATAGTTAAGAGCACATTTTGTTCGAAGAAGATATATCCCTGAACAACATTTATGTGAAAATTCCATTTATTTTCTCAACATCAATAAGATCAATAGTCAATAGTTAAAAGCACATTTTGTTCGAAGAAGATATATCCCTGAACAACATTTATGTGAAAATTCCATTTATTTTCTCAACATCAATAAGAACTGGATGGTGGCAAATCGTTAAATCCGGACGACCTTATTCGTCGCGGACGTAGAAAAGACGTTGCACCGACGTCACATCCGAATCGGACGTACATATAACGTTCTACTGACGTCGGGACGTAAAGGGAAGTCCGGAAAACTTGCCTATTGTCCCAAATTAGGTCATCCTCTCGATGTCACGTCCAAATAAGACGACCTATGGATGACCCTTTCTCTTTTTGCATGAACAATATCAAGTGAATTTCAATTGTTTTATCAAATCATCAACAGAAACAGGGGAGTGGCAAAATGTCGAATGCGACCAATACCTTGAGCTAAATAGTGTCTCGAGTGTTGATTTCAACACCAACCGAGACGAGCCGTGCACGTGCTTTCTGTATCGCGAAGGAGTTTGGGAATCGGAAGATACGCTTCGGGTTGACAGGTAAAAGAACAATATGTCGGGCTATGTCGTAAATACATTGTGGTTATTAGATTGTAATTAAGTTAAAGTTGAAGTAAGTAAGCATTTGTATATGTTTTTCCTTGCTATATACCCCGTCAGCTTATAAGCTGAAGAAGGTCAGAAAGGATTTAGATCCTGGTATTAAATTCAAAATGCATCATTTTATTAAAAGGAATTTGGGATTTTGATAAGGATGTTATTTTCAGGTATGTATCTGGTCAATGGTATACTTTGAATACTTACACATATAGCCAATGGTATCGTCTGGAAGGTGGTGCTTTTCGGACCTTCATCAAAAATTCGAAGATTCAGTATTACTACAACAGCGGAGCTGTATCACGAGATCTTGATATAGGAACAGTTAAGATAAGTAAGTACTCTTCCACTTAATAAGAAACCTCAAAATCACGACTTGATTGTAACACAAACAAACGTTTTCTGGGCGTCCTTTTTCTCCATGATTGCAGGTTTAATTAGTTTTGGAATGTACTCTTACACAATAAGGACTTTCATCATGCATTATGAAGTAAAAAAAAACATCCGGAAAATGTCCATGCTACTCGGAAATATAACGTCATTTTGATGGGACGATCAAACGTGACGTTGTATGGGTTTTATTTTTCTATATATTATTATACTGATTATTTACAAAGGTATCATATTATAAACTATCTTGTCACATTGTCGGTAGAAACATATATTTCTATTGTAGCCGGAGAATTCAGTCTGAGATGCAGTTGGAATGACGACTTCAGCTTCACCTCTCCGGGACCGGCCATAACAACCACCACAACTTCAACCACCACCACGACCTCAACTACCACCACAACGACAACAACATCAACAACCGCGCCCACATCAATAGCTACACTATCGACCCAATCACGTGACGCTTCCTTGGCAACTGAATCATCGGGCCCAAGCATGACACCAGCACAGGACAGCGACAGCAAGGATGACGATACTAAGATGCTGATAATCGTCATTGTTTGTCTTGCTCTAGCTGTTTTAACATTGATTGTGATTATGATTATTTGTGTAATTGTACAAAAGCAAAAGCGAAACAAAAAGGGTGGTGGCAATAATCCGGTACTTAACCGTAGGCAAGTCGATGCAGTTGCTTCAATAACTAACTCTCCCGAAAGCGAACTGAAAGATAACGTATATTGTAGCTTGGAACATTCCGGGCCATGCGGTAACATTGAAACAAATACACTTAATGACAAACATAATTATACGCAAATTGAAGGTCCCGTGCAAGCGCAAAATGAAATTAAGAAAATGGAAGTAGATATTGATAAAGCAGAAATGGATGATGGCCAATATTTGACACCAATAGCAAACCTGAAGCAAAACGACGATTATGTTGATGCTGAGACAATGGTCATGAAGCGTGAATATGAGAATATTGAATGAACAACATTAGATTCAAACTAAATGCACCCTGTCCTCATCTACTCCTATGCTTGTCAAATTAAATCACATAAGAATTTTAAGTATAGCATATTTTAATTATTTAAATAAATGTTTTTTTTTCGAATGTGCATGCTAAATCTTTATAAAACGTGGATCTGTCATTTTTACATATATATTTGCATTCCAATATAACTTTCGCTTAGAAATGTATTAACACGGAGATCTACTAGACTTTTGTAGCAATTCTTCATACATTAAGATCGTATTGTATGTATATGCAAAACGATTAAAACGACACGATTTCCATGTTTTTTCGCATAGAAAAGTGACGACTTATGGACCATCTTGAATTAAATTATTTAAGGACATTACAATATATGTGATATAATCCTATATTTAAACAATGCTTATCATGTAATCCATAATTGAATATATAAGAAAGACATGTGTGTAGCTATATATTCAAGAAATATATAATCTCATTCTTTATACTATTTTCTTGCCATATTTTGAGTAAGACCCCTCAGAATTCCCATATGATTCAGTTTTGGCCGAAGGCACAAGGGGATGTAGCTATAAAGTGAAGCTTGAGCGCTGGCTTTAGCAGGGGTTTGGTGTGTTAGTGTCTTGCTTTGCTGTCAGTGGTCGAGCATTACTCAAGCATGACATATTATACACTATCCTGACATTTAAAGCCAAATACAGTCCTTCCCAAAGTATATAAACAAGTTTCATGTATTTGAGTGCGACAGTATCGTCTATGTTAAAGCATTGAAGTATGTTATTTGTTATGTTTTTGTTTATAGCTATACATTAATTGATAAGCCAGAAATGTAAGTCCTTCTGTAAGACAGCAGTTTACTTGCAAGCATTGATGTCATATTATTGTCAGATCCTAAACGTTTCATCGAATTACTCTTTAGATACTTCAATGGGTAAATTAGAGAAGTTTGACTTATTTGAAAGTTAGCAGTCAAAAGTCATATATGATGTTTACCTTGTTTGATATATATAACATCATATAAAGGCACCTAATTACTGTGTGATTGATTTAATGTGAATATTGAGTTGACTCGTGTATGCATGCAGTTCATGCATATACTTTTAAGCCCACTTGTTATATCAATAGATTGTATTGCATGTACTTTTAAGTCCACTTGTTATATCAATAAATTGTGTGACATCAAATTATTTGTAAAAGGTGGATGTAACACAGTAATATAAATAGTTGGAAATGATTTAATTATCGCACACGTCGGAATAACGTTGTGACAACGAGCATACCAATTACAACAAAAAATGGTATTGACGCAAGCTTGAATCCGGCTTGGAGAACATCGACGCCAACACAGCACTCCAAGAAAAATGAATCGCTGGAATTACGCTTGTCAGTGCAAAAGTGCTATAAGAGCAAGCTTGCAAACCAAACATTTGCTTGGCTAACACGAGCTTAAATACGTGTCAAACAAGCGGTCAAGCAAACCTTGTGCACTGGGTCATAAAAGTTGTTAAAAATATATTAAGACATTGAATCGAAAAGGTTAAAAATACTTTCTTTCATTGCGTTTAAGAATGAACTTTCCAAAAGTATGAATAGATAAACAATTTTTGAAATGTCATTATTATCTGTTTGATGTTTAAGCATTTTCCGTATATAAAATGCACGAGGTCCTTCAGTGGTCGTTCTCATCTAGATTTGCAAAGGGCAACGCAGTGCGCAAACGTAGATTATTAATCATAATATTAACCTGTGAATCATTAAAAAAACTGATGATTTAAGAATCTTGCTTGAAAATCGCAAGATTGGGACTCAACATATTATAATTTCAAAAATACCTAAATGGATCAAGAGGATTATCTTTTCATGTTCTCAAACCTTATTATATCAGATTAATATAATCCGATAAAATGAACCACTTTCTTTTTTTTTGCTGCTTAAATGATTAACCACTCTAAATGTAACTAATTTCGTCGCCATGATGCATTTTTATTACAGAATTACTCGCATTATTTTTGTTCACTTTGTTATCAATAGGAAAAAAAGTGAAATCGAAAAAAAAGAAATAAAATAACATTTAGAATTTCACATTAAGCAGCTTTATGTTTTACTTCTGGAGCATATTTACAAGTTGCACATGGACATTGCATTATCATTCAATATACATCCTATTTTATAACACTCCCTTCAAAAAAAGAATAGGGCGTCGTTTATCAAAATATCAAATTCAAATGAATTAGCAATAAAAACAAACGTTTGGTATAAACGAGGAAACGGTTCACTGAAAAAGGATCAAGTGCGATATCGCGGAATTTCCTCTTCCTTTCTATTTGCATGAAATTTCGTTACGTTATTATATTACATTAAAATAGTTATTTGTAAACAAAACTTGTTTTATAAACACACATTGTACAAGCATAGAGTTTTGTCATGAATGACTATAAGACAGGGGTTGGGTATCCCATGTGTTTTGCGTTGTGCGTTAGAATATACTGCCGTTTTGATTTTGTCTTGCAAGTTCATTGTATATGAATAAAATATTCCAAATTTCATGTTCAATTATAAGAGTATTATGTCAAGAACTCTATTTAATATTTTATTATAAAAATATCAAACTGAAATAAAATGTTTTTTTTTATTCTGTTTATTCTTGGTTGATGTTACAAATCGATATACTGATCCCAATATTTCATAGCAAATATAAAATGCATATGATTGTTTTGCATGTTCTCAATATTTAATGAGAGGCATACTGTAGCATCAATGTTAGTTAATAGAGAAATATACACCCAAAATAGATCCTTGACTGAAGGGACCTGAAAGGAGTTGGCCGATGTTCAGTCCTTTAATTGGTCAGTGGTCCTTTGGCTTAAACCGATCCCCCTCTCGTGTTTTAATAAGTAATCTAAATACGGATTTACGAATACTTAGCTAATAATTGGATACAATTTCTTGAAAAAAGAGTTAAAACGTTGTTGAAATATAGTGATAAAAATATCACAAATTAAAAATAAATTTCAGTACACATATCATCACATTTTATAAGCGCATGTAAGGCTAAAAATGCAAGAAGATGCTCAATTTTTGCAATTTTATCGCCCTTTTGTCTGCCTAAATTCAATGGGTTATAGTTTTGACAGCGGAAGTTTAAAAATTTGTAATGTTAGAAAATAAATGAAATATTTGACATGCCAAGTTTAATCAAAATTTATAGTTCGAAACATGATTAAAATTATGCTTGATAATATATAACTTTCATCGTCTTGGAGAGCAGGGCATTGTGAACTAAATTGCAGGCTTTAAACAGCCGTGTGTGATACAGTAACGATAACTCCACTAGATAACTATTAGGAAATATCATCCAATCCCTACTTAGTTTAGTTTACTAGATCAATTATTCCTAATACCAGTAAAGCCATCTGATTATGGAAGGACCCTCTATAATAATTATAAAATTAACGTAACGTTTTGATGGCAAAAGCATGATAAGTAGATCGAGCTCAAAAATAATGAAACCTAATGCCGTAATCAATGGGCTTTCAAAATATATAAAAAAAAAACATTGAAAACTAATTACTATCTTTCGTATGCACTTCTTTCGGAGCATTTTTATTATATAAGTTGCACAGAGTCCTTATGATTTTTCCTAAATATACATGTAATTATTGTTAACCATTATTATAATTTTCTTGTATCAAAATAAGATCGTTAAATAGTAATCATCGCTAACCTTATCGTTCAAAAGTTGAACTCAATTGCCCATAAGTATATAGGTCGAGGGAAAATAAGCAAGAAATTCATAAATGACATACTCTGAAAGTATAACGCTGCTCTGAATAATCATCCTGAGTATTTTACGTAACGTGTCTGCAGAACTCTCGACTTTTTAATTTGATACATTTATTGATCGTGTGCAACAAATTTATTTAACATCAGCAATTTCGATTACAATTTAAACTTTATAAGATGGTAAATATTTATATTTTCGGAATTTGTATATTTGTATGTTTTGTGATTCGTAATAAAATTTATACTGATTATAGCTCAAAGTCTAAATACTATTGTCTATGAGGCATATTATGCCTTATAACTTTTAACGAAAAATACACGAACGCGACAATAATACAGAAAGTGAATAGATCCAAGAGGGAAAAAGTAATTGAAGGTCGTCTTTAGAAAAATTTAAGTATGTTTAGCACAAATCACAGAATAGGCATGCTTTTATATTTAAATAATTTGTGGAAACATGTGTGAATTTATACTTAAGTTTTAATTATGTTCTTCATTAACTTGCATACCTAGTCAGTATTCACTTTGTCAAAGCAAAAACTATTGTTTACCGACAACTTCAACCACTCGCTTCGAATCATCGTTTGTTCCATATAGTATTTTAAGCTTTGGAAGTATGTGATACAATCCAATGCTAGTCAGTTATACAATGTATTACCCTTTAATCGTATTTACTTCGAATCATCGTTTGCTCCATATAGTATTTTAAGCTTTGAAAGTGTGTTATACAATTCAATGCTAATCAGTTATACAATGTATTACACTTTAATCGTAGTTATTTATGTATGCATACTTTTAAATTGTAACAGTTTAATCACAGTATTCGATGTTGATTGCAAGCAAATGGAACTTATCTTTATCTGAATCTTAATAAGTGCCCACAACCAAATCCCCACCAGATAAAGACTAGAGCAACATTCACAGTCAATACGCCATGATTGTAATAGGTGTTTTCATTGGTGCCGTAGTTCTCATATCAGCAATCGATTCTGTCATTGGTATGTATAAAATGTGTATTGAGGTTTGGAATGCTCTGGGCCATACTGTAACATAGACACATACACACTTGACGATAAACACATTTATACAAAAGCTTCACAACCATCTTCTTAGCATCGACGTAACTCAACAGTCACACAAAAAAATGTTTGACAATGTGGAGTTCGGGATATATGAATATTCGGACATCCGGACATTTAAATAATTTCAGTTTCCGCTGTTCTATCTTTCATGGCTTGCTTAGCAGTTGTGACTTACTTGGCAGTTGCTTTACGTTAATTTACCACCTTACATTTCAGAAAATGGAATATTTTGATAAGGTCAATTTAATTTACACAGGGCTTATTTAATTATAATCAAGCGAAAAAAAAACACTTTTATTAGCTCTGTAGAAAAAAACATGTTAAGTCTACCTAACACATTGGCGCCCCAATTCAGCTAACATCCAATTTTAATTCATTTGGTCCAATATCGAGACTTATTGCATTCTTGAATAAAATTCTGTTGTTTTAACAGTGCAAAATATAAGATAGTGCACTGTTTTAAATAACTAGATAAATACTCTTGACACCATAAGGGAAATTTTAAGCATCCTCACAATAAGTAGAATATTTAATTTCACTCATAAGTATCCGACATTTACACTCTCGGCTCTTCAGTGCTAAATATCTCTTACTGAAAACGTGAAATTAAACATACAACATAAATAAATTAAGCCTGTTTTTCCCCTTTCTATCGCATGACCGTTTTAAATTTTAAATTTTATCCGTGTATGAAACAGAGATGACTCATATTAGCCCCCTGGCATAAGTCCTATCTAAGCCCACAATATATGCGCAGTTAAAAAATGACACAAAAACTTTAATGCAATTATTTCGTTTAACCTGAATGTTATACTTGAGAATTTTACAAATATTTACCAGAGTGTGTTGTATAACATGCATATTGGTGTCTTTATCCCCCGTGAAAACGAGGGGATATAGGGTTGAGCTTGTCCGTCTGTCCGACTGTCCGTCTGTCTGTTCCGTTTGATGTGGGGTACTTTGTGCAGGCAAGTTTGGTATGAAGGAGTTGAGCTAGAGCTTTTAAATTTTATACACGTATAAACCAAGGTCTGAAGTCGTGTTTCGTTAAGGTTTTATTTCGATCAGTTGAAAATTGTTGATTCCGGAGCACTTTAAAAATTGTCCATTTTTAACTTTTTTTCATATGCCAAGCACTTTGTGCAGGCGAGTTCGGTCTAAAGCAATTGAGCTAGAGCTCTTTGTGCAGGCGAGCTTGGTATGAAGCAATTAAGCTATACCTTTCAAATTTTATTCTCGTATAAACCGAGGTTTGAAGTGATGTCTCGTTAAGGTTTTATCTGGATCGTTTGAAAGTTGTCGAATCTGGAATACTTTGAAAATTGTCAGTTTTAACATTTTCACCCGATGTTAAGTACATTGTGCACGCGAGTTTGGTATGAAGGAATTGAACGAGATATTTTGTATTTAATACACATATAAACCAAGGTCTGAAGTCGTGCCTTGTCATAATGTCATCTCGATCAGTTGAAAATTGTCGATTTTTGAGCACTTTAAAAAGTAGCAAAAGTTTATATTCAGATGAGGAAATGCGGGTGATAATATAAGATATTATCATTTAAGTACGTGGTATGTGCTTATATAAGCAAACATGCTTATATAAGCATATTATTTTTAAGATAAGTGAAATGATATTCTTTCTTCACTTGTCTCGTCAGCTACCCTCCTAAAACATTTTGCGAGTGATTTTATAAGCAATCATGCTTATGTAAGCATATGGACAATTCGCGACTTGACAAATTCGCGCTAAGGACGATTCCTCTGGACGATTCGCGACTTTCACTTTGGTCAATTCGTGATTTAAGTTAAGTTTTATAAGAATGAAAGTAAGAATGTTGATTTTCATAGCTCATATTTATTCAAGTGAAAAAAATAGGGTGATGATTTGCATTTACGAATTTAAATTGATTTTTCTATAATTTTATTTCTCCATAAATATCAGGCATGAAGTCTCAGTTTTCTTGTAATATTTAGACGTATATATACATTATTATTTGGCATGAAGTCTCAGTTTTATTGTAATATTTAGACGTATATTTTGAATCGCAATGACATTGCATATGGTTTAATTCATTATGTATCCATTTTATTTCTCCATAATTATCAAGCATGAAGTTTCAGTTTTCTTGTTATATTTAGACGTATATTTTGAATCGCAAATACATTTGTATATGATTTAATTTATTATGTATCCAGCCTTTGTCTATATATTAATTAAAATAAGTGATTAATCACGCTCACAGCGCGTTCTTCAAATCTCTAAGTAATTCGTTGCCATAGACCTCACCAAACTCAATTGTAATTTGTGAACGAAACAACAAAGGACTACCAAGCGCATTGAGCGAATAATGGCAGGTTACATTTCATAATATTATTTAAATAATATTATCTCAAATCTCTATTACTATAATGATTTTGGCCCTCATTTGGACAATTTGATTTAGCAAAGAAAGAAAATGCAATCAAATAAGTCAGTATTTTGGTCGATTCGCGACTTTTTTGTCGCGAATCGTCCAAAATTAAAGTCGCGAACCGTCCAAAGTGAACCTTGCGAATTGACCAAAATGAAAATTGACCAGTCGCGAATTTGTCAAGTCGCGAATTGTCCATAACTCCAATACTTTAATCAGCAAATTACCGTAATTACCGGTGTATAACCCGCACCGGTGTATAACCGGCACCCTCCAAAATTGGAGAAATATGTTTTTAAATTGGGTGTATAACCCGCACCGGTGTATAGCCCGCACCACTTAGATTTAAAAAACGTCGATTTACAGTGCAATAAAAAATCTATACGATGCAGTGATATACCAAAGCTATCAATTATTAAAAAATACCTTAAAAGTTTTGTTATTTTTCATAATTTATATTTTAAAACTATCAATCATTTGAAAAAAATATATATTTCACTTTTCCTCTCATAACTTCCCCTCTTTTCACAGCACATAATCCTATCCCATATCTGTCATAACCCCCAAATCGTCTTCTCAGTGCAATGTAAATACATCTGACATGATAAGGCTATGCAAAGCAAATACCCATCTGAGTCACTCGGTATTTTATGTATGCTACTCATTGGTTATTCAGTGTCGCTCCCAAATCTCCCAGCATTACTGATCTTCTGATGGTGTAATAGCAAAACCCCACTATGATAAGGTTAGGCATATTCTGGTATTTAAGCTAAGCCGTCATGCAACGGGTTTTCCAGTCAAAATAATGCTTTTGTGAAATGCTTAATTTTAGAAAACTTCAAAATGACCATTTTATGTTTTCGAATTCGGTGTATTACCCGCACCGGTGTATAACCCGCACCCAAATGTTTCGTTTGTAAAATCGGTGTATATCCCGCGGGTTATACACCGGTAATTAGGGTAATAAAGATGTGTGAACACCTATCTCGGGAGCCTGGTACATTTGAAATTGGCTTACAAAAGTAATCGTGCTTTTATAAGCAAATTTACTCTGTAAGTTCAATGATATATTTGTTTCACCTGCCTTGTCAGCTGCGTCTAAAAAGTATCTGGGATGTGCTTATATAAGCAACATTTAATGTAATAAAATTATCTTTTAACTTCACTGGCCGTGTCAGTTGCCTCTCAAAAGCATTTTGGATGTACATTTTGGATATGCTTATAAAAGCATATTTTCTTTAATTTATAAATTGAGGAAACGTTTATCAACTGGTCTCGTCAGTTCAAGAGATGTCTTCAGAAAGAAGTGAGTGATGATGCAAAAAGTTACTCTGTTTTTCTTTCATCGCATGATCTTGTTTATTCGCAAAATAGTTCGTCATTTCCAAAGTTAATTTTAGTAAAAACTGACCATCCTGCATATACGCATTGTTGAAGTTCACGGGGGATCCAAGGTCACTGACCTTCTAGTTATTAATGCAGCAGCGCTTCGCAACTTGCGGCCGTGACGTCGAGAGGACACTCTAATTTGGAGCCATATGCAATTTTTGGACGTCCATTTTCGCCTTGACCTCCTCATTCTTTCTTTCTCACTGGATAACAAGCCGTAGAAATAACCTTTCTACGTCCTCAACGTAACCAGAAATCCTACCTCATTTTCAATTTTAACGAGCTCTTGACCAAGGGTACGTTACGTCGAGTAGATATGAATAGATAAGGTGTTAGCTCTAAATATATGTAACAGAATTGCAAATTAAACAAAAAACTGTCATCGATTATTTTACTGTATACTTTGGTTTTTAAGATATTTTACTTTAACACTATGGTTTTCATTAAACTATTGAATAAGGAAATACGTTATTCAATACCTTTTTTGTGGTGAAGTTGTTTCCTATTAGAAATAAAAACACAAATTCAGTAGGATCAGAGATATCAGGTTTGATTTTAGATTGAATGCAAGTGAATGCTTGCATCACTGCATATTAATGGCAACCTCCCAATTCTCCGATATCGAAGTATCATTTTATGCATACAGATTTGTTTAAGAGAATATGTACAACATTTTTACACTTATACTACTTTTAAATTATTAATGAAAAGTGTAGAAAAACCATCTTCATTAATTTTTTTCACGTTATCGTTACTCTAATAAACACATGAATTATCCTGTAAAATTGTCTATCCAAAGTTTAATCTACCAAGGTATTGAGACGAAACATTCATATACTCACATCAAATGGTTTCAAAAACAAAAGTATTTTTTAAGGGCAGTCTTAATGACCAGGCATATCGGGCGGGCCAAATGATTTGGTGTCAAGAACAAAATTGTTTAATTATTCAAATATTAATTTTATTTGAATAATTAAACAATATTTTTCTTAACACCAAATAATTTGGCCCGCCCGTCATATGTTTGTTATTCAATAATTATTAAATACAATAAACATATTCTACATTAGCTTGTTTATAATCCGCGCCCGCACGGCCGCATACCTACACTCCTGCACGCCCGCACGCTCGAAACACTCCATGCTCGAAATTTGTCCATTCCAAAAATCCCATCGTGCGCACGCCCGCACGCCCGAACGATGTCACGTTATAGAGCGTTTTTCCTGCATATGTGCAATGCTCATTGTGCATTACGTTCTGTCAAAACAGCATGTCGCAAGAAGATAATTGTTTTACATAACGGCTCATAGTGAAGTCATTGCCTAACGACAATAATAAATATTCCGTGACAAGTCTTAAAACGTCCGATCAACGAAATTTTCTGAATATGAATAGATTCTACATGTAAATAAACATGGATATGCACCATACACTGAGACTGAGTCTCAGTAGTTTATCATATATGCACACGGAGCGAACTCGCACTTGCGTTATCGTAGACACTTAACATGGGATGTCGGGACGGAATCATACTTAATCGTTGCTATAAACATGGCACAAATTGACCATGCATATGGTTAGTAAGTGTGCAAATGTAAACATTATTGGTGGATAAAGAGTGAAACTAACTGAATTATACATTCATTTTATTTATTTATATTACAAAATATAAAGTATCATGAAAGAATATGGCAAACACCCATTTGTGTTTATCACAGTTTTGTTCAAAAGCACAGCAACTGCTTAAACATTTACATAGTCATGAATATATAATGTGTCCATGTAGGCCAACGTTATACAATTATACATGTTCTACACATTAACAAAAGCGATATAACTGGAAAGAACAATATGAATAAATGCAATAAGCTGAATGTTTGGTTTGTTTTACATAATAAGAAAAAACTAAGAATATATAATCTCCAAAGCTATACTATATAAACTAGGTTCTACATTAAACTAACTCTTTGCAAATTAAACTAACATCTATGATTTTTTTTAATTAGAAGCAAAAATGTCACATAATATTGTATTGAGTTTTGTTTCAAATTAATCTTTGATGATATGTAAAACTATGCAAATTATAAAACATAATTAAACACCTGAACATCCCATTTGAAACACCTCAAGGCCTGCTTAGGGAAGTATTTGTGCTTAAAATGCAATTCCCATGTGTCAAAATAAATAAATCGGTAAAAAGAGTCACATGCATAACCTTGGAGTATATTCTGCGATTATGGATCTTTGGCGATTTCATTTTATGCCTGTGTCTTTTTTTTTGTGCGATAATTTGCAAATCACTAAATGAAATAGGAAAGCAGTCATGAGATATTTTGCAATCGAACTTTCACATTTCACATAATACATAGCGATGTTTGATATTATACTTAAAATCAGCCCTGATTTATACATATCGTTTTTCCGATTCGTTAATTTTGATGCACGGAAATTTAAGCTCCCAACAATTTCCGTGAACAAACTAGACCCTTAATAAGATATTTGGGTTTAGATGTTTAATGTCTGGGAATATGCCAACAGTTGTTTTTAACTGTCGAAACACGCAAATTTGATGTTACCATTTTAGCTTCACGTCGATGCAACCCCTCTTCGCATAGACTATGGGTAAATAAATCAATAAACAGGAATACACATTTGATGTAAAAACTATATTTAGATACATGTTAAACAATAAACAGCTTCCCTAGATATACCGAAAAGCAAAACGTTTTTATTACACGACAGAAACAATGCATAAATATAGCACACCCAAATATCAACAATAAAACTATATCAGTGATAAAAGAAACAAATGCAAGTAATATGCAATACCGGTATATTCATTCCCTTTCTAAGATTTCGTTTTAAATGCAATCAATGACCCATTATATTCTTGTAAGTAACTAGGCCGTACAATCAGTTTTATGTAACGATTCGTGATTAATATTGTAGGGAAAATGCATGAAAGTTGGTATAAGCTGTCTGTATAAAATGCAAATCACGAAATGCAAGCAGCAACAACAAAATATTCATTATCTGCAATTAAATACAGAAATAGTTATAGTCATCGGATCTCAAATGCTCCAGTAAAATGAAATAAAAAGCACAACTAGGGTCAGTCTTATCATTATATTACACACTCGAAAACTCGCAAATCATCTCTCCATCCCGAGCGCCGAAAAATCATTTGTCAATAGCACTGCCTCAGAATCACTTTCTAACAATTTATGTTTTGCCGCAACTATGTAAAGATGTTGGTACGATTGCGGGATAGCTTTCGCGAATAACGTTCATTTTGCTGACATAGATTTTCCAAAGGGATAATTAGCTTAGAAGCACATTTTTTTTCCATAGTCATTTGTCTTAGTCTATTCATAGTCATCTCGTTAACTCCTTGCCGCTTTGAGTTGCTGTGCCATCAGCTTGGCTTTATCTTCGACGTTCAAATCACCCATGCTTGAATAGGGCGTATCATCGGCATCTGTATCAACCACAGGGCCTGACCCAGCCGAAAAGGAACCCGCATGCCTTTTTGGGGCATCAGCTGCATTCTTGGTAGATTTAGTGGTCATACTTGCATGCGATGGATTATCACGTGAGAACGGGTTTTGTGGTAGATCATCTTTGGTTTGTGTTGGTAGGGTCTTAAAAGGTAGGTTATACTTGACATTAGCGGATTTCTTGTCGGTCGCAACATGGGGTTTGCTTATGGCAATAACAGCCTCGCTTTGGGAACCCAGTTCCTTGAGAATCGACTCCGGTATGTCTGGGTATGCGGCTTTCAGATCATGTTTTGTTTTACCTGATATCGTAGCGAGTGCGGGATGTTTCTTAATCGCGGATGCCTTATCTTCAATAGCAATGTCTTTCGGATTCGCAATGTTCGGTAGATATGTGTCAGATTGTGCACTCATTTCCTCGCCGCTCGATTTGGTTGAGGCCTTTTGTGTGCTTTCCTTTGGTTTGGAGGCGGTTTTGGTTTCGTTTATTTTACCCATTGTTATTGCTGGTTGGTTTCCAGCAGCGACGGATACTTCTTCCGTTGTCATGTAAATGTTGTTGTCGAATGCGATCTTTCTGGTGCTGTCACTTCGTTTCCTGGTAACATATAAAAATGGTTAGGAATTTACAGTCCGAATTCGAAATTGAACCGTTGTGGTATGAATTAATACATGTACATATTTGCAATGTTACATATCATAATCTACCATTTTAATATTTGCATTATCACAAATCTTTCTATTTAGCCGATGGTGAAAATACAATGTAGTTTTATGTTCAATATTGCAGTATCGCAATTATTATTTGTTACCAATTAAGCCAACTTTGTTTTTCGTAGCGACACATAAAACTTTTTAATCAAAATATCTAATTTTAGCACGATTTGATACCTTCAGATAAGGAACTTCGAATCATTGAACCGATCTTTTTCAATCATCCCTATCCAACTAAAAAAAATAGACGATTTATTCACCTGTGGAACTTCTTTCTGCAGAAGAGCATCACTATGACGACAATGACCAAAGCTATACAGGCGATACCCACGGCTGCCGTGATCAGGGGCCAGTGCACTAAAAGAAGAAAGAAACATTTTTAAAAAGTGATACGAAAACCCTCAATCATTTCCATAATTATCAAGGTTTTGTCAAGACATTTGCCTCTACATTAATTTTTATGTGGTATTCATTCTGTGTGACTCGTCTTGTTTTTTTGTAAACTCCAATAACCTTATTATTCAATATATACCGATTTCCTACCATTTTTGTCGACATCGCCACGCCCACACAACCCCCCCCCCCCCCCCCCCCCCCAC
>LQRL01047320.1:3314-49358 GCA_001703475.1 Hydroides elegans | reverse complement strand
AATAACCACATTTTATAATCTATGAGCCTGATTCCATTCTGTTTCAAAGAGCCACCGTCATTAAATATCCCGAAACGTGAATAAAGTCCATCTACGACAGCGTCAGTAGTTATCGCATATGTTGTCACTGCGTCAGTAGTAATTGCGTCTGTTGTCACTTCGTCAGTAATAATCGCATATGTTGACACTGCGTCAGTAATAATTGCCTCTGTTGTCACTGCGTCAGTAGTAATCGCCTCTGTTGTCACTGCGTCAGTAGTAATCGCATATGTTGTCACTGCGTCAGTAGTAATCGCATTTGTTGTCATTGCGTCAGTAGTAATCGCGTCTGTTGTCCCTGCGTCAGTAGTAATCGCATCTGTTGTAGGTGCTTCAGTAGTAATCGCATCTGTTGTCACTGCGTCAGTTGTAATCGCATCAGTTGTAGGTGCGTCAGTTGTGATCGCATCTGTTGTCACTGCGTCAGTAGTAATGGCATCTGTTGTCATTGCGTCAGTCGTAATCGCATCTGTTGTCACTGGTTCAGTAGTAATTTCGTCTGTTGTCACTTCGTCAGTAATAATCGCATCTGTTGACACTGCGTCAGTAGTAATCGCATCTGTTGTCACTGGGTCAGTAGTAATCGCCTCTGTTGTCACTGCGTCAGTAGTAATCGCGTCTGTTGTTACTGAGTCAGTAGTAGTCGCATCTGTTGTCACTGCGTCAGTAATAATCGCATATGTTGTCAATGCGTCAGTAATAATCGCCTCTGTTGTCACTGATTCAGTAGTAATCTCACCTATTGACACTGGTTCAGTTGTAATCGCATCGGTTGTCACTGCGTCAGTAGTAATCGCGTATGTTGTCACTGCTTCAGTTGTAATCGCATCTGTTGTCATTGATTCAGTTGTAATCGCATATGTTGTCACTGCTTCAGTTGTAATCGCATCTGTTGTCATTGATTCAGTTGTAATCGCATCCGTTGTCACTGATTCAGTTGTAATCGCATCCGTTGTCACTGCGTCAGTTGTAATCGCCTCTGTTGTCACTGCGTCAGTTGTAATCGCGTATGTTGTCACTGCGCCAGTAGTAATCGCGTCTGTTGTCACTGCGTCAGTTGTAATCGCGTATGTTGTCACTGCGTCAGTAGTAATCGCGTAAGTTGTCACTGCGTCAGTAGTAATCGCGTCTGTTGTCACTGGTTCAGTTGTGATCATATCTGTTGTCACTGGTTCAGTTGTGATCATATCTGTTGTGACTGATTCAGTTGTGACTTCGACTGCTCGTTCTGTGATTGGTTCAGTAGGAGCTCGAAATATCAACTCAATCGAGAAGACGTCCATCCAATAAATAGTCGTTTCCTGAACGATGGTGCATCTGAAATCACATAATGGAAATTGTATTGAAATAAATGTTTTATATTATATTGTCAATATCATATGTCGAGGACTAGCCGTTGAGTAAAATATATCGTTATACAGTAAGTGATTTCTTGTTGGTTCTCTAAATTCTAATAAAGGTTCAGTGTGATCTTACACTTTATCAAAAAGGGTTCAAAAAGGAATGTTGATGCATAACATCACATTTCATGCCAGGATCCAATGAATGATTGATGACAATAAAGAGCGATATTTCTCAAAATAGATTATCCTAAGTTTATTTTCTGCCCTCTCAACCCATCTTGTGATTACCCATATTGCGTACTTGTCTGCGAAGTCATTAATTTGAACTTAAACGTTAAATAAGTCATGTAACAACAGCATACAAAGAAAAATAATGAGGAGGGGAACTTGCTGTATACACCATTTGAAATCGCGTAAATATGAAATTATAAAACATTCAATGATTATAGCTATCAATACAAATAATATATAGGTGTGTGTTTATTTCTATTTTAAATCCTATGTGATTAGATCGGCCTTGGTTATGGTTATTCAACTTATTTGATATAACTTACGTGTGTGGTATAGATACAAATTATAGCCCGTTTTTTACATTAGAGGCAGTATCCAAAACTGCGTTTTGAGTCTACGGACAATCCCTTCTCTATACATTTTTTTCGTGTATACTCGTCACCTTATATCCAAGACATTAATTGAAAAAAAAAATAAATAAACGGTAACATCCACTCTATAAGTGTTTTCGAATACATGTTTTTTTTTGTTATAAGGTCTAACTCAACAATACGTTATTGATAAGATAACCAACCTACTGATTCATGAAGGGCACCCCACGACACATTTTTCAAAAAAGTTGAGAAATCACCTTAAAACAACTTTACTAAGACGAGCAACACAAAATAATCATTAACATTTTGAACATTAACATTTGGCAAATAGGTGTTCATTTTTTCCAAGCCAGATGAGCTTTTTTCCCTTTTCTAACCAGTTAAGAGCAGAAAAGGAACACCTTTCTAAAAATGAAATGTTGAATATTACTAAATCACATATCATAAATAACAAAGAACATGTTATAAGATAATTGCAAGCAATTAAAACGAATTTGCAATTAATTATTCTCATTCACAATTACAAAATAAAGAAATGATCAATAAAGGTGTTCCTCAAAATGCTCCAATCTCCAAGCTACACACAAATTCCTTAAAATCTCCAAGCCAGCTGTGATTTGCTTAGGACAACCTTTTGTGAGGAACAGCTCGTGATGTGCTCTTTTTTCATGGATGGAGTGACAGTACGGATAGGCGCTTGCGATTTATTTTTCTGCGAAACTGCGAAATTCTAACCAGCGATACAGAGTACCCTATATTTTCTTTAAATTGCGCAGTATCGCAGATAACTACGCAAGCGCGCCCCCCCGTCACATTACGGTATTAGGACAATGGAATAAAAGTGTTATTTTGCTTAATATAAAGTCTTATCAAGTTTTGGTGCCATTTACTTATAATTACACAAACATCTGTCAACAAAAATCTGTCAACCTTTGATTGCAATTTACCTCATGTGTAATGGTCCTTCATCAACAAGCGGTGGTTGCCATAGAAACGTAACATCTCGTTTCGGATCTCGATGTTTATGTGTGATAGCGTTATCGATCTGACCAGAACAGTCTATTGTGGAAAAGTCCGTTAGGTCGTATTGTGTGAACCGTCCAACGGGTATGCCAGCTTGAGTTCGTACTTGACAGAGTAGTCCACTGAGGTCGGCTCCAGAAATCAGAACTGGAAATAAACGCGTTTGTTCTATGTTTGTTTTTATTTTAAAAGAATCTTTAAGTTCAAATTATTTGCATGAAATGACTATTCTCAATTGCTGGAGAAAAACACCAACATTTACATAAAGGTCATTCATGTTTGATAAATAACGCTTATATTAACAGTTTTTTTATTAAGAGCAGAAAAGAAAAAAAAAAACGTGGGTTTCCTCCTAAAATTTATCAAATTATATAGTGGAGGGTAATAGAAAAAATCATTATCCGGTTTAGCTAAGCCTGTATGTAATGTTCGACGGCAGCGCATATCGGTCATTTCTTTACTACCATCCACCCATTTATTATTGCAGCTTTACACCGCGTTCATACAACAAATACACACTAATAATGATAACAAATATCATCATTTTGGATAAACGGAAAGGATAATTTACCATGTTGTTACTCAAAGGTGGCTTTTGAGCTTTCGGTTTCGGTCTTAAATTTACTCGCATTTTGTTTGCTTCCAACTTTCTTTAGTCCTAAACTGAGATTATTAAATTATTTCTTAAAATATACAAATTTCTTGATAATCGAAGACGAGAGAGAAAATCGTACTTTTGTGAAATTACGACTCGCTATCGGCGCAAAAAAACTCCCGGATGTGGTGCAGGATCGTTTGAACTTTTTAAAAATCTTTTTTTTTGCAAAGATAGCTTGTCATACTCGATTTCATGCCCAGGGCCCGCTCTTTGCTCTTTGACATGGCGTTTTGAAATTTCTGTTGAATACACACACACCAACAGATATCTTAGTAATGAACACAAAAGATATGCTTAAAAATAGAATTCAAAATAACTTACAAGAAACGGGTAGTCCTGGTTCATACTCGCCCATATTTGGAGTAATCTCATACGGCGAAGGTGTGTTCTGTGGTTGGCCGTGTCTACCCCCTGGCTGCATAGACTCACATTGAGCTACATGAGCCCCTCCTGGATAACTAGCCACTTTTCCTATAATGGTCATTATACCTAACAAGATTGCATGGACAATCCATGATAGCTCCAAATTCATTTTTGCTATTGCGATACTGCAGAATTGTGTTACAAATGAATTCACAAATGACCGTATCGAGTTTCTTATAATGAATTTGTTGCGTGATATTTGTATTAATGGGAGGCTCGGTGCATATTGAAACCGGTGATTAGGTGGTTGAAAATTATGGTTGCCCTTATTAATTAATTTGATGATAACGTAGGTTTTCTTTTGAATTTAGCACTGCCTTCGTAGTCAATTATCGCAGAAGGGTATAAATTGTACTACACTAAACACTTTGCTTTACAAAACCAAGTTTAAACAAGCTCTTATTAATGAAAAAAGGATTGATATTTTCATATAATATGTATCTATTAACTTTCATTCGCATTAAGCTTTGCCCGAAAGATAGGAAAATGGTGAAGAACACCTAATTGAATTGACTGATACTAGTTTCATTATACATTTACCAACATATTTCATCGGGGATCTAAAAGTTTCTAGCCTTTATAGGATCTATGCATAAGACAAGAAGGAGGGTTACCCAGCTGAAAAAGTGATTTTGGTTGCAAAGGATCGATGTTTCTTTTTGGAACCCTTATAGGGTACAATTTACTATTGTGAGTATTTACAAAACTATCATCATGTGATGCTTAAATGACTCATCGACCATTAGAGTAAAACCGATTTTTTTTACGATCATTCATTTTTGAAATTTTCATTTTTTGCAGCAAGCTTAATAAGTTATTCTGTATTCTACCTCATTTTGTCCCGACCCTATATTAAGTTGAATGGCAAAGATGACAATCAAACATAGCGGAGAAATCTATCTACCAAATATGTCCGCTACAAAATATCTTTGGCTTGCAACATGTTAGAAAAATGGATTGGAAATTTGATGAGTATTTGTAGGTGATATTTTCATATGCATGTTGTTTTATTATGAACAACATGTTACATGTATGTATGTATGTTGTTTTTGTATTTCTTCTCATAAAATGTTTCATTGTGTGCCCTGCATAAGGGAGACCAAAGCGTTCATTGACTTCAGCTGAGAACGTCATACAATTTCATTAAACCTCTTATTAAATAAGTAAGTCAATTTATTAAAAAAAAACATATATGAACATATTATTAGAATGAGGGACAGTAACGCTATTTAGTCATATAATAACACATTAAACTCCCATTTTTCCGCTTAGAACACAGCTCGTTTGCTGCAAATTTTGAGAATTCAATTCTTGAGTGCTCACTGACGACCCTGAAACCTAAGTCGACAACCCCCTTGAGCCAATTAATTTTGATAAAACCTGAAAGAAATGGTCAAATTCCTTTGGAAATTGGGTCAAACATTGGTCAAACATTGGTCCAAAAAACTATACATATGTCAAAGGAAAACTGGAGAACAGGGTAATATATGCATCAAAATCAGAAAAAAATCCTGAAAAATCATTTTTATTATTTTTTATATACTTAAACTTTAACGATTAAATTGAAAATTGGCAAATAGTCCGCGTTTTAAAAGCTGAGTATGCTGCAGTAAAAAAAAGGTAATAATGCAGAGAAAATAAAGGAGATATTAGGGGTTAAAGACGTTCTCATGTCAGTAAGTTGATTTCGAACCCTTCAGTTTTCGACATGTTTTGGCCGATCATATTGAAATCTTAATGTTGCACAATTGCAATATATCTTCTTTTACCGTGTGAAGTCTGAAAAACTGAAAAATAAACTGAAAAATAACTGAAAAATAACCCTTCAGGCACACCTACAGCACAGTTGGTTGGAGAAAATCGTATACGTTAAACCTGTTTTGACTTAAACATTTTTGACCAAAAGTGAAAAAATAACCCTCAAGGCACACCTACAGTCAAAATGATTACTAGCATATGAACTAAACCCCACTATTACATGAGGAGAACTAGCGCGTATAAACTTACCTATAAGCACCCACATATGACAATTGCAAAACACGGCAACTTTAATCAAAAATCAAAATAAACCCCTGTTGCGCTCTCCTTATATCGGTTATGCAAAATTTTAATCTGATCTGTCCAGGCATTATGGAGATATGGCCGTACAAACTCAACGCGACGGACCGACTGATGAACAGAGACAAGTTCCAAAGACTCCTGTGTTCCCCTGCTTGTGGACTAATAATTAAATGTGCCTGTTTCCAAATTATTCACATTTGCACAAATATAAATATTGCTAGTAATAATAACAAGATGACTTAATTAAACATGAGGACATATTGAAATAGAAGATTATGAAAACTAATCAATAAACAATTAAGCGGTATCGTATTTAACATTTTAGAAATCTAAATGGATACATTATTATACCTGTTTAAATACATTTTATCCGTGTTCTATTAATGTATTGGGGCGTTAGCGCACGGAAAACCAGTCATATCTTTTAACATATTTATATAAGAATAATCAAAACTGGACAATTACACGCAGTGGGCTTCTTAGCAAATTATGATTATTACAAATTTGAATTTTATTTTTGGCAAATAGGTTAATACCCTACTTTCACATCTGAAATTTTCTAAGTTCTGCCAAACCATAGGAACATTCCTTATATTCATGAGGTCAGGTTTAGGGGTTAATTTGGATTTGCATATATTTTGACCCGAATCTAAGTCGGAAAATAGCTCATAAATGTCAATAGATATAACCCCAAACAATGACCAGAATACTATTTAAAGGTCCGGTCATCAATTGAACTGTTTAACGTTTGAAAGAATTCCTCGTTACAATTATCTTAAACATAAAAAATGTTGCCAAGGAATAAAACACGAATGTGACCATGTCTGATTATACATTATACATGCCTATTTATTATACATAAATTGTCCCATATATTTTCCTGAATAAAATTTCATGTTGGTAATAGATTCTATCAAATAGTTCTGTATTTAATTTACTCTTTATGATCCCACATCTGAAATAATCATTGCGAATAAGATGCTCATCTTTTTGAGAAAATCATCATTTTTTTGGAATAAAAGGCCCCGTTTCTTCCTATATCCCCACATTACATTTTTTACAACTATGTTAAAGTTATCATATTTTTTTATGGATTGATTCTAATTATAAATTGCTTTTTACGATATTACATAGACATAAAATTATTACATTTTTTACCAAAAAACCTTAAAATGAGAAAACGCACAGTAATAAATGAAACAAAGCGTGGGGATGTTTGAATCATGTTTTGCTTATGCATAAATTTTTCACACAGATTCAGGTTATTCATAGGGGCAATGTTTTTTCAAATATAGTTAAAGGTACGGACAGGCAGAATTTTGCGATTTCATAGGTGGCGATTTAAAACGCAAAGTGTGTTCACGCACTGGCGAAATTGGTTTTGCGATATCCATTTTTCTATATTCAAATCAAATATCTTTTAAATTTAGTCCTTAACTATTCGGCAAATATATGAGATGTAATCTGTATTGACACGTTTGAGTTTTATATTTGATCACTTTGATATTATTATAAGAGGAATTGATTCTGACAATAACACAGATCATCCGTACATGTATCTATCAAAATTGCTTTTGGGTATTATCAAATAATATTGAATGATGGTCTTATCATAGTCTACAAAATGTATGTTAGCATGTATATAGAGTTCTAGTCCTTTCCACTGGTCTTCATAGTATACTAGACCCTATGAGAGCCTGGTTCATTTTCATAGGTTCTGCTCCGTAGGAAAATGTTAGGCTCTATCAATAGCATCAATGAATCCGTTTTCGATAAACAAGTTTTCAACTATTTCTGTGATCGATCTTATGCTCTTTGAAAATGAGACTCAAGCGGTTAACATAGCGCTACAAAAAAGTTAAAATTAGCAGTTACATGTAAATGTATAATATTGGTTGAGGTGATCAGAATTATTTAAAAATCTATGTAGATTATATATATTCCTTAGTTCAAAACAATGTTATTTCATTACATCTTTAATAAAACCCCTGACATTTCCCAGACAAAACAAAGGAAATCGCAGACTTCGCAATTGATTTCGCAAAATCGCAAAGACAAAAAACGCAACCACACAAACAATCCGTTTAAGCCTTTGTTTATTGCACTGTTTCTTACCAAATTATTTCTGACATAGAAATCGCAAAATGTGCGTGAACAGATTTCGCTCTATCGCTGGGGACTTAGTCTAGAATCGATATCGCAGGGTTTCTATATTTTCTTTCCGTACCTTAAATCTTTATCGGACGCTTTTGGCTTACACCGTAAGACTATACAAGGTATTACAAACAAAAGTGACGATCAAGATAATGAAAATTCGTAAAAAAATGAAACAGAAATTCCAAACTGTGTTGATTCTTTTAACGCTGATATAATCAGACGCGTAGTACACGGTTTTTACTCAGAAAAAGGGCTGCCGACGCTTGGGAAAATTCAAAATCGCTTAGAGCAGGAGCATGGGATAGAAATAAAGATGTATAAGTTGCGATTAGAATTAATACAAATGGGTTTCAAATGGAAAAAAAGTAACGGAAAATAAAAAGATTGTGATAGAACAGTTCTGAAGATAGAAACAAAAATGAAACATCTGGAGGGAATAGTAGATGTTGAGCCCGGTACTTTTACTTTAAGTGACACTGATAGTTCCGAGGATGAAACGTCATGTGAGGAGAACGACCGTTAGAATTTATATGAAGTTCTGTAAATGCATTGTTGTGGTCGTATGCATGATTGAAATAATGCCACTTTCCTATATTGCAACTCATACAATGTTCTCATGTTTTGAAATATGATTAAAAGTTTGACATGTATGCCCAGTACACCGATCATATCAAATATTGTGTATGTGTTTTGTTTATCATGTAAGTTATTAGGGCTGCTCCAGAATAAAAGGTGAAACTCTGTCATTTTGCTTGTGTTTGGTTTTTCTCCTTGAATGTGCGCTAAGATCTCAATACTACAATAGTTTGAATTTAAGAATAAAAACTACACTAGATTCGATATTTTTCATTATGCTACTTTGATGTGTTATGTTTTTATACAACGCTGGATAATCTTATTCGAAATTTAATGTCGTGTAAGAAAGGTTTTATATATAAGGTCTTAAGCATTGCATATGAAAATAGATAATTAAAATAATATCATAAAAGATAAATAATACAGTCCATGATTAATGCTATTTTATCCTCCAAAATTTCTCAATACACAAAACTAAATTCACAAGCAAACCATGTATCACAAAGACACACTATAGCCATTTACATAACTATAGCCATAGCCATAGGAAAAAACAGGCAATTTCGTTAAATTATTTGTAAATTGCTATGACTTCTCTAGACAAATTTATCATGCTCCTATTATAACGATTTCTTAGTATTCAGACTCGCGTTTTTCGCGCTCGGCGTTAACTAAATATTTCATTTCTTTGTTTAATATTGATGTTACTTATTATAGTGGATTTATATTTGATATTTGATATCATTTTAAGTTAATATGTGCAATAGAAAATCACATGTTTAACTAAATGCGTCACTGAATTTGGAAAGTTTCAAAAACATAACTCATGCATGTTATCTCTTAGTGATACATACATTTAAAAGGGAAGCCAAGTGTATTTTTATATATAAAAAGTCAAATTCTTAAATCCGGTTGTTGTATCAAATTTTTCGCAATACGATGTCCATACTTGTATATTGATCAATATGCAGATATATCTCATTTGAAGTCGAGAAATATTGTAACATAATCATTAATATGAGAATTATATCAAGCTTTAGATTTTTAGGTTTTTTTTATAGTTTTAGCGATTTATTGCACATATGTCCCTTGTACTATTTCTCTGAATAAAAGATCAGGTCAACAACCTGTGAGACACATTTTCAAAAACTAATAGGATCAAGTAAGCTTAAATAAGGATTGAATAATTTTTCCTATTTATAAATTTGAACTTTGAACTGAAAACATTTGTTTTGATTTTGTGCATAGAAACAGCTAAAAACTAATATTCAGCTGCTATACAAATACTGCGCAGCATGGATTATCATACTGTGAACCCGCTACCCATGTATACTTTCATAATGTTATCCCGATCGCTATACCCACTGAGCCTCTAATTATCACATTCATTATAGGGTGTTCTATATATAATAGTGTCATGACATGGATTAAACAGCATACCACATCTAATGAAATAAAAAGACTTAAGAGGGAAGTGTTTTGATTTTGAAAGGTTTCTATATTTTGCAAACACGTGTTACTTGATAAGTACTTGAGACTCTGATTGCGTTTGACGATTTAGACAAAGGAGAGAATTATTGAGTGTGATAGAAAACTGGCTTCTAAATGTAATCTTATGTTAGATGTTTCAAAATATAAATAATCTTCGTATAAGGATGTTTGCAAAGTAGAGATTCCCTCACAAATGACAGATTCCCTCGGTCCATGTACCTACCGACCATTTCAATTTTTGAGATGAAAACAATGCTCAAAAATCGAAAACATCTCAAATCCAAGCACAGAATGCAACATGCGGCAACAAACTTGTGCAATCAACAACTTTGATTGTGATATAATATGGTTTAAGAATATAATGGTTATTATATGAATAGCGTATGATTTTATATATTACAAATATTTAAAGGTAAAAGGTCGCTCTGTCATGACTCTGCACTTTTGACAGTTTGGTTGACAGGCGTCACGACGTTTTGATTAACAGCTGTCAAAATGTCATTACGTCACGCTCGAGTATAAAAGCTCCGACGACCGGATACTCGGGGCGCATGGGTTTTGTTAACATTGACGACAGTGTGTCTTTACGTTTGATCTGGTATAATTTGAAGATTTATCGTTTATAACGACGTCTAAGGTATTATTTCATATTAAATATTATATTACGCATTGCATAAAGTTATTGTGTGTCTGATATATTGTTTATTACTTCGTTTTGGCAAATTAAATCCGTTCTAAGGAACCAACTTAAATATTTGCTGTGTCATTCTTTGTGTTACCAAAACACACAATTTTAGCTAATCTATTCGTTAATCTATATATACAAAGTCACAAAATACATACACAAAATTACATTTCACTTGGTGGCAGCCTATGTGCCAATTTTAGTGTATTTTCAGTATCTTTTGTATATTCTGTTTTCGTTGTTTCAACTTTAAAATTAGCTCTTTATGTGCGATTATAACTATTTAAATCGAACAAAATCGTGTGTAGAGCAGGCGTTTTATCGAATTGTATTTTGTTTGGAATTTCGGGCGATAAACGTTGAGGACGAATCTCTTTAAATTCCTATGTAAAAGTCAAGTCTTAGTCATTCATGTAGTGTCCAAATATTGGCTTCCACCTATTCAGACACACACTGATTTTGATTCTGCTTATAAAATATATAACATATACGTATATTAATCATATTTTTCTTTCAGGAAAAAAACGTATTTTTTATATTTCGCAAAATAAAGGCAAACGCATGTCTTAAATGGTCAATATTTTGAGCCTGCCACATACAATGCTGAAGTCCTCTTTCTCAATCAATATCGACTATTTTACATTCTCGTCGTCCTTCGATTTCATATATTATATACTTTGATATTTTTCTAAGATTGTATGAATGACACGTAGCCTCTCATAGATATCTAGAAAATTGCATAGACTCTAGATAAATGACTTTGCATAGCCGCTTTAAAATAAGGCTGAAGATCGGTCACGGCTGTTTATAACTGCCCACTTAGTTTTTTGGTGCCAACTAGTCTACTGTTAATCACAACCCCATTTGGTACTGATTCTTTATTTACATAAGCTTGTAATCTGTAGAGTAATGCTATAAAAACGTGTATGTTTCGAAAATTTAACCAACTTTCAACGCATTTTAAAACATATTGCCACATTGGTTTTTGAAAAAAAATTACAATGATGATTTCAATATGTTATTCCATCATATTTATATAACGCTAACCCCCTCCAATTCGATTAATGCATGAAAAATGAGTTAGAATATTACCCAATTGTGGCAAAATTTAGTTCTTAAAATTAAGATTTTCCCTTATTTCAAATAAAAGATTTAAATAGTATTCGGATATAGAAATCAATAATTTTTATATGGTTAGATTCAGTGATTATTCGACTTTATAATGATACTAAAATCAATAGAATACACAATAAAAATCGTATTTATGTCCCACGGTAGCTGCATTGTGTTTTTCAAAATTCGTAATAGATTTTATAGCTTCGGTCATTCAAACTTTATTTGAATTGTTTGTCCAAGAAAAATATAAGTTTACACATTCCAAATTATAGTCAAAATTATAAAGAACAATTTGTATACAATTAAAATAATTTAATTCGAGAATTAATTTATTTCTTCAAAATTGTCTGCTCAATATTCATTAATATTGTTAAAAAAATATATATATTCTTAAAAATAGAAGCTTCCTCTTTCCTGTCTATACACATTTCTAAGATGTCATAAAATTGAAGACATTATGGGGATCATGAAAACATAATTACAATTCATTCAATAAGGTGTCTAAGAATTCAATGAAATAAACTCATTCCACGTTTGTGTTCTGTAACTATGTACTACTATTAAGCCGATTACATGAACTGTCTCCTTTGAGGTGAATTAGACTGAACTAAATGCTACGATCCTCCTAAGTACATCTTTTCTTTTATCTTCATAAGATGTAAGAAATATAATTACAAATGAGAAAGCAAAAAGTCAAATTTGACAAAACGATTCTATAAGAGACAACGCTATTCACAGTTTTGCATACAAATATGTAGTAAAAAGTGCATTTATTATTCAAATAGCCTTATGTTCATCGGCATGGTTTGCAAATAAATTGAGATGGAGGGGGTATATGACTTACACCGGTAGAATCAGCTAATTTTAAATTTGATTATATGTTAATTTCAAGGGAAAAGCAATGTGGCAACCATTTTAAAACACGGTGTAAAGACAACCAAAAAATGAAAATTTCACTCGAGTTTATGCATTAATAGCCGAAAACATGCATGGTTAATCCTATGCAAACAAAAACGGGGTTGAAGACTTAGAGGCATCGTTGGTAGCTCAAAAAACTAAAGGGGCAGTTTTATATAGAGAATGAACAGCCGTGCGGTGAAGACTTTTAAAAACTGATACGAATAAAAAAATTGAATATGTTTAGGGTTTTACATTGGACATATCTATCACATTTTTATCATTTTATGATACTTGATATTTGATTAAGTTTAGATTTTAAGAGATGTTTTTTTTTTACTCGTATCCAATGATCTTTGTCGGGAACTTCTTGCACCCTTCTACAGACTTCTAAAGTTTTTGAAAGAAGTTATTTTTTGAAAGAAGTTAATTTTAGACCCTCGATCAAAACCCAGCTTAAGAAAGGTTTAATTCAACGCAATATTGCATGTAACGTCCTTGTATTGCAAAAAACCAAAACGTTTGAAATTATCAATACACTATTGAACAATTATGGCATGTTTTAGACGGTTGAATAGAATATCAGAACAATAATAGAACAATAAACAATATTTTTATAAACTATAATAAAACATTAAAAAACCGCCTAAGAACCTTTCAAATTCGGCAAACAGCAATGTGTTCTTCTAGTTAATATACTAAAACAGATTTCCGACAAGGATTAATTGCATGTATTCATTTGTTCGGTGCAAATTCTCATACACGTCTTGTAACTGTCATATTTTGTTGTCACGGCATCAGTTGTGATTTCATCCGTTGGCACTGCTGTGGCATCTGTTGTCACTTCTTCAGTTGTGAGCTCGTCTGTGGTGATCGGAGTACTAGGAGGATCCCATAATCTCAACTCTGCTGAGATCACGTCAGTCCAATAGGTTGTTGTTTCCTGTACGATGGTGCATCTGAAATGACATAGTAAAAGTTGTATTGCGATAAATGGTTTATATGATATTGTCAAATCCATTGTTCGAAATGAGGATTTCGATGTGTATGAAGTTCAATTTTCCTGTCAGTCATTGCTTTTCCTTTTTTTGTTGCTTTTATTGCTTTTTCTTTTTATTGTGGTGTCGGTAAATGCTATTTTTATCAGTTATATCTGATTAGAAAATGGAAAATGGAACTTTGATGTATAACAAATTATTCCATTTTATAATAGATTAGCATGACGCGATCTGTTTTTGAAAATAGATTCTCTTAAATGATTTTAGTGCATCATTAAGTGTATCAAAAGGTATCATTCAAAGAAAAAACGCGTATAATGTGCTGGTGTCTCAATTTAATAATAATAATAATTAATAATAACTGTGAGTTTTATTTCGTTTGCAATAAGAAATACATATAACATGAATCTTATTGAATTGGTACATAGATAAAATACATTATACGTAATATGTCAAATACTAAAAACATACAATGCTGAAGTCCTCTTTCTCAATCAATATCGAATCAAATAATACAACTACGATACAATACTGATATTAAATAACTGAAAGTTATATAGAGAATATGGGATGAATGTGTTCTTAAAACGACTTGTTTTACATTTGGGTTTTTCGAATTTCAACACTTTTCTCAAACTGTAACGGCTTTGTCTCTGTTTCTGTAATAAGTACGATAAAACGCTGTCGCTATTTTGTATTTTCTGAAAAAATGCTTTACATATCATAAGTCTACGATGGTCTAAAGATTCAATGTTTGCCATTTTCAGTGCCTGGGTGTATTCGTGACCTGGAAAAATAATAAACATTGCACGTTTTTGGATTGATTCTATCTTTTCGATCAAACATTGGGTAAGAGATGTTGCAAAAACCGGGGCTGCGTATTCAAGCTGAGATCGAATTATTGTTACATAGAAGTTCACAAGGTCCTTGCAGCTCAAATGCGATTTTTTGAGAATTGACAGAAAATGCAGTTTTTTCGCAGCTTTTGATACCATGTAACTGTGATGCGTGTCCCACTTTAGGTCCGATTGTATGTATACACCTACGAGCTTAGTAGCGTTCTATGGGGTTGTCTTCTATGGTGATAGGGGGGACGACCTCGGTTTTACGGCATGTAAAAACCATTTCGTAGGTTTTAGTAGGGTTCAAAACCATACCATTTTCCTTAGTCCATCTGACGGTTTCATCCGTAGCTGCCTGGAGTTATCGATTTTCCTGGTTTTTGGCCAAGATTTCGTACATGGTCGAGTCATCTACGAACTTATAGATGGGGAGGGACGCCTTCATATCCTTGATCATTTGACAGAATGCTTCCAACCCGAGTATGGCACCCTGTGGAACAGCTCCGTTGAGCGTTGCTATTGACGATATGTTTTGTCCGATTTTAACGCGCTGTTTCCGTTCGCATAGGAAACTAGCTAACCACCGGAGGAGGGAAGGGTTAACGCCGTCCTTCTTGTACTTTTGCATGAGAATCGCGTGGTCTATTTTATCGAAGGCTTTTGTAAAGTCAATATACACTGCCTGTACGCTCTTTCCGTCATCGAGCGCCTTTGCCCAATGATGAACAAGATCGATAAGGAGATGCGTCGTAGAGACTTTGGCGCGATTTCCGTATTGCAAGGCGTCCTTTTCCTTTATTTCGCTTTTTACCCATTTTGCGACGAAGCGTTTGAGTTCTTTGGCGAGGAGGGGTGTAAGAGAAATAGGTCGGATATCCTTTTCGATCACTTTTGGAGGGTTCCGTTTCGGTAACGGGCATATATTTGCGGTTTTCCATTTTGAGGGAACGTGTCCGTCTCGAATGGAACTGTTAAATATTGCTGCGATCGGTTTTGCGAGGAGGGGGGGGGGCGAGGTCACGGAGCATCCAGGCAGCTATTCCATCAGGACCAGGTGACTTATTTTGCTTGATGTTGGATAGGTTGCGTTCGACTTCGTCAACAGTTATAGTGAATTTAGCGGAATTTCACATTGGATTTGAGAGTATTCATTGTCTGGTTTAAGAGGGGGATATCCGATGTTACGCTTTGGAGGAAGCCATTTATTCGTTCGGCTAGCTCTTTGACATCTCCATTCGTATGGTCATTTGCTAGCGAAAGCATAGTGTCTTGGCCTGATGCTTGATTCATTCCCACAATGCTTTTTACGTTTTTCCACCATTTGCGAGAATCGGACACTTTTAGGCTTTTCACCTTAGAGTTGTAGAATCTGGGTTTGAGACGTTTTGACAAGCGATTTATGATGTTTCGAAGTTTCCTATACTCAGCCTGATTTCCTGAAAGTAGGGCGTGTTGTCGTCTGGTAATTCAGTCCCTGAATTGTTCCGTGACCCAGGGGTTGTCTTTGGTGTGATAGGTGACCTCTTTTATTGGAAAACACGAGTCAATCAAATCTGTCATTATCCTATCAAAAACACGATATTGGTCTTCACATGATTGCTTGGTATATAATGTAGACTAGTCGGTGTTTTGGAGGCGGTGGACAAATAAGGCCTTTTCATTTTTTCCTTGAATGCGAGTGGTGCGCTTCTTGACTGTGCCTAGATCGTTATGATTTGTTTGATTTGGTGTAATCAAAACTGCGAAATGATCTGACTTGCCCAACTGGGGACGTATTTCAGGTTTGTCGTAGAATGTGCCCATATTTGTAAAACACTTATCCAGGGTTCGAGTCTCTCGTGTTGGGACCTTGACTATCTGCTTTAACCCGTAATGTGCTGCAAAACATGCATCAGGGAATCTGTGGAAGTCGCCAATCGCAGCTATTCCAGCACCAGGATGTTTAGATAGGATCGTGTCGAATCCTTTGCAGAGGTGTTGCTTCAATTCCTTATGGTTTGCCTGGGCTGGGTGGTAGACGCAGGCAACCGCGACGTGTGTTATATCTCTTGGCAGTTTATGCGGGCGCATAGTCAGCCAGATGGTTTCGAAATCGTCGTTATCCATGCTTAACCAGTGTTTAAATGGTATATCGGAGCGAATATAGACTGCGACCCCTCCACCTTTCTTTTCAGAACGGTCTTTTCTGATAAAATGATATCCTGCGATGTTAAAGAGAATCGGATCGTGAGAATCGTTCAGCCATTTTTCGGTAATTATTGCAATATCGGCGCTAGCAGACTTTATCTCGAGTTCTAGTTCTTCTTTTTTATTGTTTACGGATCGAGCGTTGGCAAAATAAATTTTTGGCAACTGGTAGTTATTTTGAGAAATAATATCCACTTTGGTTAGATTTGAGATATTCTTTCCGTATCCTTTGATTTTCGTAAAATTTATTTTCTGACGATTTATTAAAACGGGAATGTTATTTTCTGTCTTTTCAACAGGTTTAAAAAGAGGGTTTATGCGATTTCCTCTATGTGTAAAACTTGCCGGTTTTTTATGAATACCTAGATCTGACACCGTTTTCATAATGCTGAAACGTTGCTTCAACTGAAACGTTGCATTAGTAATACAAAGAACTTAATGGCAGTGGAACATTCAAGATTTGTCACTGCATAAGGGCCTGGTCACACGGTAAGCTTTTTTATTCTAACACAACATGACTGAATTTATGACAATGTAATCCTTATGGGAACTCTAAAATGTGTCAAGTTTTAAAAACTCAGCAAGCAAAAATAATCTCGAAGAAGCTTTCAGTGAGGCCAGGCCCTTACGCAAGTAGTCCTTGCAATCATATTCTCTTTATTTTCTCTTACCTCATATGCAATGTTCCTTCGTCATTAGGTGGAGGCATCCAAAGCAACACAACATTTTGTTTCGGATCACGATGTGTATGCGTAATGGCGTTATTAAACTGACCGGCACAGCCCAATGTAGAAAATCCCGGAGTTGCCAAGAACATTCCGACTGGTATGCCCACATGATTTCGAATTTGACAGAGAATGCCCCTGAATTCGGCACCAATAATGGCAACTGCAATGGGAGATTTTGAAAATGTATATTATTTATAAAAGTTATAATTCTATATTCTTTATAAAAGATTGTAGAGTTTGTAATCTGGCCAAAACACTACACAAAAGTGTATATGTATAGGTAAATGTATAGGTATTTTATTTAAAAAAAACTGACGCGTTTTTCAAAGGTCAAAGATTTATAAAAGAGTTTCAGAAATGTATATGTATTAAACGTTGCTTGTTTCATTACTAATGCGAAGATAAGCATCTGAAAAATGCAGCAATACTGTTTGTTTTCCCCTCAGCGAAAGGAAAATTATATAGCTAAACAGTCATTCATTGAAATACTCAGGTGAAAAAATAGCAAACGAAAATTTATTTTTAAAATCGCAACAACACTATATGAATTGGCATATCTATAAATATGGATACTCATGATAATATATATAAAGAAATATATGTTTATTGATTTTTGTAGTTCAATATGAATACCACAAAATTTATATTCCACTAAGTTGTCGTTATGCATTGCATAATCTATAGTTTAAGCCAAGAAGCACTGAAGTTTGAATTATTGTGGAATAATAGTAAAAAATGAAGAAAAAACACTTATACACTTATATTCTCCGATGCTTTTACTTGTCCACGCAAATTACATGTAAATATTTCTCGGGCAAACGCGGAGAAAATTGATCCAACACGGCAATATTCCTATTTTATCTTCGACGAAATTTTATTAAAAAACTCACATTTCTGCGACTTTAGTTCATTTCCGGTTTATTTAGAAAGCTACTGCTCTAAGATTTTAACTTACTTGAAACGGGTACGAATGGTTGATATTCAATCATATCTGGAATTATGATATAAGGTGATGGTGCGGTCTGGGCCTGCCCGTGACGAGACCCAGGTTGCATCGACTCACATTGAGCTACATGAGCCCCTCCTGGATAGCTATCCACTTTTTCAAAAGCAGTAAGACCCAACAGGAATACAAGTGAAATCCGTGATATCTCGAAATTCATTATCGCTTCTTCGCTATTGATTCTATTGCAAATGTCGGTGCCAAATTTCTGATAATGAATTTTCTGCGTGCTAGGTGTTTTAAATAGGATTCTTCGTACATATTGAAACCTATTATTATGTATTTTTTAAAGTTATGGTTACCGATATCAATTAGTTTGATAACATAAATTTGCCTCTGCATTTAAAAGTGCTATCAAAATCAATTATCGAGGTAAAGTTATAAATTTCGATACATTATAAACCTCGCCTACCATTGTTTTCCTATACCATTAAGCGCTAACCGGTTGTTAATTGGGAAAAACTATTGGAATAAAAATTTTCTTTAAATGATTTGTGTGTATGTTCCCTGGCGTGCACTTGCGTTTTCGTATCCCTAAAGACGGTAAAATTTAAAGGTAACCCTATAATCTGAACTGATATTTTATTTTAACACATATACTTTCACTTTCCTCCACAAAAATGGACCAATCAAAATGCTTGTTTTTGTCATAAAATTCTGGTCCCATGATGCAACAGTTGATTATTGTACAAATAACTTTAGTTTCGGCCCAGCCTCTCTAAGCATAGGTTTACCAAGTTTAATCTTTACTCCTAAATTAACGAGCAACACTCTTCTTAAGATAAAGAGATATATTGACTCTTCGTGAGTTTTGAAATAGTCCAAATAAAGTTTGATCAAGACATGCCCTATGCTATTAAATATCATGCCTTATTAGATATGCACTCAGGCAGATTTTCTTGGGTACACCCTTTCCCCTCTTTCTTTACTGTATTGAGACGCAAACTTTTCTAGGCGTGGCAAGACGAGGCCCTTTCCCTACAAATTACAAATTATGGAAAATTATACACAATTAAAAGTCACAACATACGCAAAAACCCATCTAAATGTCCTCATAATAATACATATAAAAATAACAATATAATAACATGAATTTCATTAAACGCACTTGGGGCCTGGCCACATTGGAAGCTTTTACTTGCTTTTATTTCCTAACAAAGCGGTCTTCCAATGTATTCCTTATGGGAAACTAAAAAAGCGAGTTAAAGTTACCTAACAGCTCGTTGTTTTTGGTTTCCCATAAGGAACACATTGGAATACAGCGTTGTTCGGAAATAAAAGCAAGTAAAAGCTTCCAATGTGGCCAGGTCCTTACTCTTCTTCTTCTTCTTCTTCTTCTTCTTCTTCTTCATCTTCTACAGTTTCAAGTCCAGTCCTCGTTAGAGTATCGCGCACTACTTAAGTTAATGGCTATGTCATAGCATCATAGTCTTCCCATCATTGAATGAATGTAGATTCATAATAAACGTGTCTTTTAATGATGGTTTGTGGACCAAATATACTTCAAAAGAAAATATTTACAGCACTATAATAAAAAAAAAACATTAAATCGACCCATCTATTTTATTCACATGTTTTAACATTTTTTTGTGCTTTACTGTCTATGTATTGGATAAAATGATAATTGTTCCAAGGTCTGCTAGAGACATTACCCATTGTCGTGAATTTAAACGAATATCTAAATCAATCGATTTTGAATAAGATTTAGTACAATATGGTCGTATTTCATCTACACATCTATAACATATTAAACACATGGATATTCTTAAATGAAAAAGTATAAACAAATGTAAAATAATTTTCGATTGAGCAAATGTCTATCCCAATACATGTAGGTGGAGTCGTTTTCTATCAATTATATTTCGAAATATTTATGGGAAAAACTTTTCTATTTTGAGTACTGAAAAGATTAATTTACATAAAGCCGAACGCGGCGGGTGCTACCTACGTACGTCTCTTAGGCCGCGTTCACACAAACAAAAACGCTCGAAAATAGAATCTCGAAAGCCAAAAAAATCAAAACCACTTTTATATAAACATATATCCCTTGTAGTCATGCAAAAAAGCGGTCGTTTTGGCATTATTTTCGAGCTTTTTTATTATGCGTGAACGCAGCTTTACAGGTTCTCTGTTGGCGCTCTTTGGTTTAAAACCTTTCTTGATCCGCTCGGATACCCGTCATACGACATGAAAAATGATTGTTTTCGCACAAGAGTACAAGATGCCACGAATGCATAAAAATCTATTGTTCATTCTCAACCGTCACACATTCATGACGAACGAGTTCTCGCACACGGCAATCTTTCCATCTGCAAGGTCCCTGCACGACATACTATACGATCCCTTTTGTTGGTCACGTGGCCAGCGTTGCCTTAGTGACGTCACGAGGGGGTCTGGGAGAGAAGTGATGTCGACGTTGTTGGAGAGATCGATCCAGCAAAGACGCGGAAGGGTGGACTTCTTTTTTAAAAGCTGCAGAAATAATTATTCTATATGAAGTAGGGCTGCTTAATTAATAACATCAATTTCAATGACTTCAAAGTAATGAAGTGTAGCAAAACCAGTTTTTTTATGGGATCATCCCAAAAGCAATAAATCGATAATCAAATAACAACAGAAAGTCCAATTCCTTTTAACTGAAATAAAACAAGCAACCCACAAGACACACGTCCACGAACGTTGAGCAGACGCCCTTATTAATACCATTATGAAAAAATTCCGAACGTCCTTATTCGTCGCGAACGTAAAAATACGTCGCAATGACGTCACGTCCGAGTCAGACGTATGTATTACGCTAACCGGACGCCTTGACGTCAACGACGTCCGGAAAACTTCCATATGGACCCAAAGTAGGTCGTCCTCTGAACGCCACGTCCAATTAAGACGTAAAATGGAAGTTCTTTGCCGAGTGGGAATATTCAATAATTGAAATGCAATAAGGATCATTTTCGAATATCTATAATACTTTAATGAATGCTTCCCTAACAAACGATTTCATTTTATGTTATCCTTAAAACCGACCCTAGCCGTGATTTTTTTTTTACCGAAAACAAACCTTTTGGATATCTTGAAGGACAGCTTTGTCGATTCGATTTCCACGCAAACCGAAATATGTCAAATTGCGCAGTTTTGCCACCAAAGGTAGAATTAGTCGGACTTGACCAGTGTCAATCCCTGTGTAGCTTAGATCCACCTTCCAAAGGCTACAAAGTAAGTTTATGAATTTGGTTGGTTAAGAATTGTTTAATAACGTTTTTTTTTCAAATATGACTAATAATAAAACCGTTTAAATTGTTGTTTTATTATTGCTCTTGGATATAGAATATAAGATGCATGGAATGGGGTAAGTATGTTGGTGAGTACACCTCTTGCATGTAACATACTAAATATGTCGTTACATTTAAACTTAAACGTCAGAATTTAAATGCAAGAGCATATTTTCTGTGGCAAAGGTTCACTCAGTGTAAGTCATGACATATTAGACTTTTTTTCAATGACATATCCAATACGGATTTTATGCTTCAACCAACGGGAATATTTGAAGTGACATTTATTGCTATTCTGGGCCAATACAATATACTGGATACATATGATAATTGTAACATAAAAACTCTATAGTTATTGTTTCATGGCCTCTTCATGGATACAAAAATGGCAATGTCATATTTTTATGATATTTATAAGATCATATGTTGAGACTCATTGATATGGCGAATCGATATGACATTGTGCATCTATACATTGAGTATAATATTTCAAAATAAACTTTATTCAACCCTTGATTTTCATACATAATATACGTGTGTTATAATTGAAGGGCTCAGTGCAACAATGTGTTCAGTCTGAAATTGATGTTTTGAGAACAGAGGCATGGAACGTTTTTAATTTGGTCATTTATATAAGAATTTGCAAGTGACCAAATGCTGAAATTATTATGATCGCTTTGATTTAGTGGTATGATTTAAGTATAGAACATGGATATATAATCATGTGACACTTTGCAATGCATTTTTGAGAAACATGTTATGTAGACTTAACACATTGTTGCACGGAGCCCTTCAATTGTAATGCAATGCATTGGACCATACTATTGGTATCATAACGAATTTAATTCAATAGATTTAAACACATTTACTTACTTTGGATTATTTGTAAGCAGTGATGTTATTCCTTTGATAGCAGCAGAGGTTTTGACTAGAACATTGACTAGATTTAACACTTTCATATCCGTTCGTTGCACGTTCGGGATTTTGCCTCGAATTTCAGGAGGACTCACATGTGACATAAGAGTCACACATATAACATTGGGATCCGTTATCCAAAGATCCTTTTCGTCCATAGTGACAAAGTTTTCCAATAAATGCAATAAGTCGTAGGATGTTTTATCCAGAATGAAGTCTTTTGATGGGTCTGGTATGCTGTCTTCTAAACACAGTGCCTATTGGAAAACAATAATTAATGTTATATACATGTAAACCAAAACAATGTATGTATATGCTGTAGATACATATCAAAATACAATTGATCAGAATTGCAATTTATATTTGCATTTACAAACATTGGTTTTGGGGCGTTTCGCCTGGCTTGAAAAAAGGGGGAGGGGGTTTCCGCCCGTGGAGGTGCCATGAGTATGCGCTAAATGGACTATTTACATTCATGATTTTTCCCTTTTTCACATACTTCTATGCCATCACTTACTTGTCGCAACTCTGTCAGCAACTCCCTGAAACGCTTATACCACTCATCGAAATCCCACGAATCCATTCTCTTATTCTTCGCCTCCGCAAGATGATTCTGCACCAATTCGATGGATCTTTGTCGGTACACATAGGGCTGTTGGTTTTCGTCATAAGGTTCTGGGGTTGTGGCGGCTGGGGTGTGTTTGGTCCCGCCCCCACCCATATTGCTTGATTTTGCCGATGGCTGTTTTTGATGAAAATATGATTCTCATAAATAAATAGTATTAAAACATTTGTTTCCAATCACGACCTAGTAAGGAAAAGGTCGCATAAACGGAAGTTAACTAAGGAAAATCCATGTTGGTTTTTTTATGATATTTTATGAGACTATATATCTTTCAGGTGTCATCATATATTTTTTCCGCTCATTGACTGTTTCTTTAAATCAACCATTCAATATTTGTATTTTTTTACTCGGTGATTTTGTTATTCAAATCTAAGTATTCATCATAATATCAGCACAATATATTAGTTATCGAAGCTGCCGTTGGTAACAACTGAAATAATGCAAGGTATTGTGTCGATCTGAAGTGGATGTGACTTGACAGTACTCTAGTTAAGTCTCCAGTATGGGACTGTCTCTACTTAGTTTATTTGCATCTCAAACAGAAAAAAAATCACTGTTGTTAAGTATCTGGACAGGTTATAGCAACTCCAATAAATAGTGGTTTAGAATGCAGATGCATGGCATCGTATTGGAATATATTTCATACGGTGGACCTGGTTCAAATTTATTTAAATATTTGTTGAAAACCCAGTAGTCGTGTATGCCTCTGTTTTGTTTCCATCTCTATCCTTTTCCGCTATGCTCAACAAGCCCATGACCATTTTTGTTTACAATTTAACTGGCTGATGAGTTTTCTTGCATGAATATCTCCATGTATATCCTAAACTATTTTCGGAAAATATGCTCAGTCTGGAAAGGTTTCAGGTTCATGCAAATACGTTATATGCGGCTATGTTTGATCGAACTCTGATTTCGAGTAGGAAATCTCCCATTTATTCGATAAAACAATTAGTCCATGTTTGTTGCTGTTGCATAGGGAAACATGTAATTTACATAATACATGTAAATGAAAATTCATAATAAACCGACGTTTGTCACACAGTTTATTGTTCATTGAGAAAATATCCGAATAGTAACTTTCAATTATAGTCTGGTGAGACCGGCAATATTGCCTTTTCTATAGTTCATTTGATTCGGCAACAATCACAGAAATAATCGGAAGTATCTGCTTTCATCATAAATCATTTTAGTGCAAGAACTAATATTAATTTCGGAAGAGACAATAAGATAAAATAAGGGTGTAATATACAGTGTTCATGTATTTTTATTGCGATACATGTATCTTTGCATTCAAATATAACTATACTCTTTTATAAATTTTAAGTATCTCGATGAAATTCTGTTTACAATCGTTTTTGGTTCCATTTAGTTCTCTAGGATTACATTTATCACTTCTGCAGTGCTCCTTTTCATTTGATATGATTGAAGCTCAAATCAATATTTTTAAGCAACATAAAAAGTGAATTATATACTTATCGAATATTTTTTTAGTTTATTCCATTTTGTCTATTTAAATTTGAATCATACCTTGTTTATTATAAAACTTTAGAGTCATGTTATGGTTGTCCGCTTAAAAAAATAACAAAAAGTCAATATCTAACCTACAAACTGGTATATGAGTACGAATAGAATTTCAGGCATAGCAAATTATAACTGTGTAAGCATACTATGGTTTAGAAAATCTATAAAGATAATGTTGTTTTGAAAACATTATTACAAAGTCGTGACGTATCTCATTGAAAGGCCACCTGAAGTGGAAACGGTAATTGGTTTTATGCAAGATTTGTCAACATGGACACTTCAAAGGGATGAATGATATATCAATGTTAAACAGCGTAGCAGAAAAACTATGGTCAACAAATAGCATGGTTTTCGCATAGACTCATTTTAGCTCTGGAGAACTTTTTAATATGTTTAAAAGAAATATAATGATAAAAAAACCACGAAAGTTAGTGGTTACTTTTTGCCTTATTCCTTATTGAAAAGTCAAAAACGCTAGAGTGTATGATAAGGAATAAGGCAAAAAGTGACCACTTACTAAAAAAATGTTTTAAAAAATTGGCTTTCTTATGTTTTCTTCTCTCATGAGTTAAACCTTGGAAGCCATAAAGAAGCTGCGTTTTAAAACCCAAATGTAACTTTGGCCTTATACAGCCTCTTTAATTAAAAATATCACTCACCATTTTTCACAACTTTCGAGTAGTCACATGATATGTAACGTCAAGTAATAATGATCAACTGTATTTTGATTGTCTTTCAAGTAAATAATTCTTTATTCAATTATCATTTTATTTCTTGATTTTTGTTGTATCCCTTTTGTCACACCAATTTTATATCACATTAATGTATATATATGTACATGTACACTGTATGTGAAGCCAAACCGGACGATGTGCAGAAATAAATGTGAATCATGTGATCTGCGATACAGACGATTTTTATTAAAACATTATTATTAAATACATTGATAACTGTAATATGGGATTACAGTATTCAATGCTATTTCGGATAATAAGCTTAATAAATGTTTTCGATCTCAAGTTATGCAAGTGGCAGAATTACGATATTTTAAAAGTTGTCCTTGGAAAAGAGTACCCAGTAAAATATAATGAAGAAAAGAACAACTCGGTTATTTAATTAAGAGTCGAATGAATTTAATAGAGGCTCGTTAACATTTATGGGATATTTGTTGAGCGCAATGCTATTTTTTCCACATTTTGTATGTAGCCTAATATTTTCCGAAGATAAAGTTGACATTCTGGTTGTCTTTATGATATCAGTTTATAATGGTTTAATATACGCATTTTAAAGATCAATTTTCTATGTGCTCCTGTTAAATTCTTAATTGAAGGGCTCCGTGCAACAATGTGTTAAGTCTGAAATTGACGTATCGAGAAAAGAGGCAGTGAATGTTTTTCAAATTGGTCATTTATATAAGGATTGACAAGTAGCCAAATGATGAAATAGTTATGAATGCATTGATTCTTTAGAATAACTCAAGTATATAAAATGGATCAGTTATCACTTGGCACTTTGCCATACTTTTTAGCGAAACATGTTAAGTCGACTTAACACATTGTTGCACGGAGCCCATTATTTAGTAATTCTTGGACCCCGTTGGTTCAATCAAATGGGCTCAGGAAGCGCTTAGTTTAACGCACCAAACATGCATAATATCAGATTAATTATTGTTGGCGAATTCTAGGACAAGGGTGCAAATAAATGCATTAAAGGTAGCTAAGTTCATTTGTCCTTGAATTTTGTAACTTCTTGTTTGTAGTTAAAGAATATTATTTGATATTATATAGAACAATTTTAACTTGAAACAATACATCCAAATTGTATTTTCGTTTGTAAAACAACAAAAGTAAGGTCATACGTTTTATCTTCGTTTATTTAAAAACGATTAACATCACTTAATCTATCCGTGATCGCTATCCACTACACACACAATTAAATTATTCTCATCTAGTTTAATAAATAGATATTAAGATTCAATGTATAAATAAACACTCATAGTACATATATATTTTTTTCTCTCAATAAATACTCAATTATTTTATTATATGATATTACAACATTGAATACAAGCAAGCACTTCTGTTATTCCATTTGAACATTCTTCTGTTTCATTCAAATACAAAATAAAGTTACTTTGAGGAAATTTACTTTGAAGTTATCTAAAACACGATTAAATACAATCATTAATCTTTATCAACACCCCTTTAATTAAAAATCCAGAAATTTAAATATATAACACAAGGTTTTTTGGAATATGCACCCATATAGAATCTAGACCATAAATTAATGATGAAATGTATGTATGATTTGACAAAATGATAATCTTGACGGGTAAGCCTCTATAAATATACCTCTGGTAGGGTCTTCCTAGAGACTGACAACGGAATAGGTTCGAGAAACTGAGTCAATTTAATCGTTTTGAGCGGCGTTCCCATCAGTAGCTCCTGCATGAAACAAATATACACAATCGACAGTTTCAAAGTTTCAATACGCGACAACTTATTCTCATAGTTAAACAGCGGAATCTTCTTTTTCAACCCTTCGAACGCTTCATTTAGCGTCACCATGCGTTTACGTTCGCGTACGTTCGCTGCTTGGCGTTGCACATGCGTAATGATACGTTTTCGCTTCCGTTTTTCGCCGACACCACCTTCGTTATTCGCTTGGGAGATCTTCGATGCTTTGCGACCCCGCTTTTTGCGTTGCTTTGTCGGCGACGATTTCGCTGCAGCTTTTTCGACGACGCTGTTCGTTTGCATTTCCGGTGCTGGAATCGCCGCTGGTTCCTGAGTTATAGGCGCATCGAAATTAAACATGGCCGCTGTCGCATTTGGATCAGCCCATGTATAGTCACAGTTCATATTCATATCTTGAGGATTGCCACATATTGGGGCTTGAGCATTCTGCAGTTGGTGGAACAGGTCGGTTTCATTCTGATGTGAAGCTTCAGGTTCGAATCCAAACGCGCTGATATCCAACTGATTCTGAGCGTCGTTTAAAACACTTAGCATATCGCCCGCCCATCCGTCGGTCGTATACGATGCATCCACGTTGTTGATACCATCTTGGACATAGTTACCATTGTCATAATACGTTGCCATGGTAGCATCTGTGTTATAGCTATATTGCTGTTGGTTGTCAGGGTAATATTGGCATGATTGCGACGCGTAGTTGTTGTAGTTATAGGAATTTGGGTATGTTCCTGGTGAAAGAGAAATTCCGGAATCGAAGGAGCACTGGCTCACATCGGTTTCAAGATTTGTAGTTGCCATTTTTTTTAGTATTTAGATATTGTATATCCTATTTTTGGTTTTAAAATCTTAATATGTTGCTCATGAGTTTAGAAGCAGTCTTTTTTTTAATAAATATCTTTATATATTCATTTTATAGATAAATGTTACATAATCCATCGGGTTTACATTAGAGATACTCCATTATCGTGAATACTTATTTTGGTGTATTTGGTCAGTTCGACATTTTTTTTTCGCGAAATATGATTTTTTTACTCAATTTTGATTTTCAAACATGCGCTTACTTGACCTTCATTTAGTTTTAACGAATTAGATAATGAAAAACAGGACGGCTCATTTTATAGTGGCGGATTTCTGACTCAGTTTATGGCTTTGTTTTTCAAATGTCCATCAATTGGTCAGTTTCATAGAAAAAAGGCAATTGAACAGCGAAATTGACCATTTTTATTTGGCATTGTTCAATTTAAAATAACAATTTGTGGGCTATACCTTTTGTCAGCACCTAAGTCATAAATTGTTTTTGATGAACACGGTTTATTGTATCGCCACGCGACCGCGGTAATAAAAATAATTGCTCGGGATTAAAGTTGGATTAACAAGCGAAAAGGGCACGCACTAAACAAGTGTTATAAAATATAGAGAACACAATAACACAATTAGATGCCCATCTATTGTGTAATTATGAAGGGTTTCTTTGAAGTGTGGGTGGTTAATCACTTTTTTTTTCGGTCACCACATATAAAGGTTATCAGTTTTGAATTGGGGTGTTAGATGAAGAGATATTTAAAACTTCAAAACGTGTCTTTTAGTGATGATATCCTAGTAATTTAAAACTAAATGGTATTTTAAATTGGTCATATGAGATTAAAAGATAAAGAAATCACCATTGTTGATTTTCACGTTTTGCAATGTGCTTTTATATCTAGATGCCCTCGATATATTTTTAAATCAGCTTTGATGAGTGGCTATACATTTAATGGTAAATTTTGCATTTGCTATTATAGTTTGGTCATTTTCAGAGTATATTTCGATACGATTCGAATTTTTTATTTTTATTTGATAAGCTTTGAATAATTCAATTTGACAGTTCTCATTTCGTGTGAATTTGATTAAGGTCTTACTCTAAAAAAAATATATATTTACTACTGAAGTGCAATGCCCACCCCGACGAACAAAAAAAAACTGTAAACTATTTTCAATTTGAAATGAAGTCAACAAGCTTAGATATTTGTAAACAACTAAAATAAAACGATAGTGCTTAATTAAATTTTACTTCATTTAATTTAATTAAACCGCAAAAGGTTGTCATAAGAAACGCAAAGGTGTACAGGGTTTGTTAGTGAATAACAACTCGAGAAAGCTTCCAATATAACCATTCAGGAGCACACATTCGATATCGTTTCAGGCTCTATCCGATCCATTACAAATTGATAATAGTTTGAATCGGTACGTAGTAAATCTTATGATGTTACTTGTAAGAGTGCATTCAAAATTAAATGTATATTGGTATATTACTTATTATCTATATACAATACAATATACCAGTTGCTTTCTGTGCTTATATTGTGTTGTTTCTTTCCTATTGTGAATTTTCCAAAACTCTTGCTTAAAGAATTTAAGGATATCTTCAGCTTGATATTTGATAAGGAGCTTATGTTGTCAGTCGGATTTCATCTAAGTCTGGGTTCATCATTATAAATCAGAGCTATTTTCACATTACCATCTTAGCATTTTTTTCAATATACAGTAAGCGCACTTTATAAGTTGGCATCGGGAGGGCGTGCGGGCGTGCGCATGATAGGATTTTAGATTGGACTGTAAATACGTCATATTCATCTATTTAAGCTTGCAAAAGTTTATTTATTCGATTCATTTTGTGCAAATTTCTTAAGCAATGTAAAATAATACAGGCATATACAATCCATTAATGGGCTAATTAGTTGATAATAGTGTTCTATTTGAATTAGCATTTTTTTGTCTCGTATCACCTACCTTTCTTTTAAAATTCAAAATTTCACAAACATGCAAAACTGCATGAACGCATTTGGGGCGCAATTATTTGAGTACTTTTCAACGCTTGACGCGCGAACTTGTGCGCATTCGGCTTTTGCGTAACAAATACCTAACATAACTGTTAACAAATCATAAACTGTAAATTCAAATCCAAAACCCAAGGACCATTTGATCTACATTTATTTTCTTACCATTTTGTTAAGTCCCATTAGCCCTCCAGATAAAAGACATGAGATGAACGCATTAAACTGTCCAAGGGTAAAAAATATCAAACTCCTTTACAAACTGCTGATAAAAAATAACAAACTAGTTTGTCAATATTTCTAAATGTTAAGCATGTCAGTTCAATGTGTACAAGTGACTTATCTTTCAATTCAATAAAAGACGTTTTGTTCTCAAAAAGCAGCTTAACAGTACATTAAGGGGTCGAGCAAATACAATTGATAAATGGAAGATATCGTATTGCTAAAATATGTCATGGAAAAATAAATCCAGGCCTCAATCAGAAGGGTTTCTCAGGGTTAGGGCTTGTTCACACTAGACGCGACATGCGACAATTTACTTATTTGTTCTTTATAAAACGGGCGATTCTCTGTCGCTAGTTTTATAAAGAACAAATAAGTATATTGTCGCGTGTCGCTTCTAGTGTGAACAAGCCCCTTAGGGTGTTTTGGTGCATGCATATGTAATTGAAGAACTGAAACTAATTAACATGACTCTATAATGCATGAAATATTTATTTTTCACCAACTTGATATGCAAAAATAAATACGAAAGTTTAAAAGTTAAGACGGCGCCTATTTGCTCATGGTCCACATGAAAATGACGCAGCTAGTTTGAAGGCTTCACAATAATTGCATATGGATTTATTCAAACATGGATATAAACTACAGAGTAGTCGCGGACAAGGACTGATCCCGGTATGGTATCAGCTAGACCTTCGACAGTCCTCGATTCGATCGACCTATTTTGATTCTTGGCCTCGGTCTGTTAAAAATACATATAATGTATGAATACAAAAATACTCGTGTGTACCGTTTCGAATTCCACGCACTCAGACGCTAAGATCCGATGACAAAACCATTTCCGTGACATCCAGAGGACGTTTTTGACCCATTTGAGCGTTTTCCGGACGTTTTAACGTCCCGAAATCGTACGATCGTCCTGCTTTCTACGTCTGCGACGGAAAATATAGTCCGGAAAACGATAACAGATAACGACACAATTATGAACGCCATTCTCCAAGATTTATGGTTTGAAAAAAAAAAAGTCCAGAAACCCATGGACATGCCTGTTTATAGAAAACGGACAAAAGCCCTCCCGGCAAAAAGCCATCCATGCGGAAAGCCTTCCCATTTTTGCAAGGTAGGCTAAAAGCCCTCCCGGCGGAAATCGAACGTCAAGTAACATATGAAAATTAGCGTTCGGCACACGTTCATGTAGGCCCCTACAAGTTTACATAATATTATATTTTGGCACAAAACAGCAGAATAAAAAACTATACCAAAACGGTTAATAATTAAATATTCTTATATGAAACTATTCATTAAACTTTATCTAAAAACTAGAATGGCTAGAGAGTGTTAAGTTTCGGCGGCACGTTCGCATGGAATTCAAGCTGTCTGGTAAATAGGGGTTTTTAATTCTCGAAATTAGGTTAAACATAAATCAAATCATATTACGTACTGTTTAACCCTCTTACGTTTTAAAGACATATCGTATTGGAGTTGACCCCAGTGATAAGTCTTGTACCCGTTAATAGATGACTTTTGAAAATGAATTCTCACGACCATTATGAAAAGACGTCTTGTATTTCAAGATAAGAAACCAGAAGTGGGCTTTTCATAAAAGTTGACATGACATAATTACTATTTGTTGATTTCAATAAGTCAAATTGCGTCTATGTCTCGCGCACCCGTTTTTACCTTTTAACTTATTTTTGCCAAGTGATTTGATATCTTTGTACTTCGTGACCACAAGTGCATTTGAGTTCTAGCTGATCGCTCTACCTCGCAACTGGGTCAAATACGGGGAAATGAGGAAATATACGCATAAATTATAAATTAATTTAAGTTTGATAATGCTGTGTCATTACTCGAGAAACAAAAACTTAGCATACTAGACGGATTCTAATTAAGAAGATGGTTATCTAAGACAGAAAATAAGTATACTGCTTCAGATATTACGTCCTCAGTGACGAAACAGGCGTCTGATGACTCTTTTAGATTTAACTTTATCCGCCGTGCCTATAGGATCAAGCGAGCCCCATGCCAGACCGAGCTCCTATCTCATTAGCCCTGGCCAATGTTATCGAAGCGGACACCGGGACAAGAATATCGTGACCGTCCTGTATATTGGAAGTATACGTATCAATGTTTATTAAGAATGAAGATGAATGATTTTTAATGTATTTTAGATATTGATATTATCCATTTTGTGTTGCGAACGTATAGAGCAACGTATGCGATACGAGCAGTAACAGTAAAATGGTAACGACGTCGCTATGGTTAAAGAGTATTCTCTGTGTATACCGATTGGTTAACATTTATTTTATGGCGGTGTTTTTATTGGGAAATCCAAGATATGCATTTAGTGTGGATCATAATGATAGGTTTTACTGCGTTATCGTGTTATCGTTTCGCATATATTCGTATTTGCGTTTATATGCTTGTGATTGGCCGTTCGAAGCGATATTGCACTTCTAATATCTAAGGGCTTGTTCACACGGGAAGCGACGAAACGCGGCCCGCGGCAATTTACTTATTTGTTCTTTATAGGACTTTGTCATTTTCTAGAATCGCGTTAGGGCCTGTTCACACGGGACGCGTCAGGCGGCAATATACTTAAATGTTCTTTATATACTCTGCCGCAAGTTCTATAAAGAACATATAAGTATATTGCCGTCTGCCGCGTCCCGTGTGAACAGGCCCTTAGAAAAGGTGTTCACACTGGAAACGACAAGCTCAGAACGATAAATGTTTGCCACTTAAACCAATAATTTACTTAGACAAGTTGAGTTGTTTGTTTCTTGTCGCAACTGGCGGCACAAAACACGCAAGGGGCGATTCCGCACCGCCTCCTGCGTTTGTGGAGATCCTTTAATGAAAATTAACAATCAAAATAATAAGAATCGTCAGCTGTCGCTTCCCATGTGAACACCTTGCCGCTCCATTTCCGAGCCAAAAACGCGTGTCGCTTCCCGTGTGAACAAGCCCTAACTGTTTATGGGTTGTGTTTGTGTGTTTGCGTTTATTGGTTTGTGTTCATGTGTTTATGCGTTTGGTGTTGTGGAACCGCTAAATAAAGTGCAACTCTCAACTGTACCTTATCTTGCGAACTTTTTCGTTTCATTAAAAAGTCGATCAGTCAAGAAATTCGCACTTATATCACGCATATTATTAGGGTCACGAAAATACACATTAGCATTTTTTTGTGTAACCCAATATAGGACAACTTAATGATCATTGAACTTCAACATGCACTGAAACTAAAAGGTGAACAATAGCATACAGGTAATTATGAGATGGGAGTTTTGTTATGTAGAACTATGTTTGTAAATAAGGATAGCTGTGACTAAGTTCAAAGTTTTGGTGACTTACAGCTGTGAGTAATCGAATTTTTAATTTTTGATTAATCATTCAATATTATATGATTTGTATCAAGATGAATGATGGGAAGGATTTCGTTAAAACAGTATCATTCATCATTCGCTGATCAGTAAAAAACTATCAACCGCAGGTTTACTCCTCGCAATGTTAGAAGCATATTTTGCTTTGAAACTCCACTTTATGACAACTTGTATTGCTTTGATATTTGTAAAACGCAAAAATGTTTCTTATGTTTTTTTTTCGTTAAGTCATCTTCTTTGTAGCCCTTTATCAAACAGTTAATTAGATAAAACTGACAATCCATTACCTTCTTGTTTATCCAACTCTTGTGACATTAAAAAAACCACGCCTATTGCACAGATTAATTAAGAAAAGCCATACACGAAAACAACCTAATTTATTTATCTATTTTGTTTTAATATATAATAATGTACCCTGTAACCTCCTTTACTAAGTATTCCGTGCGTCGTCCCTGTTGGATCACCCTGCTGCAATTGCGTAAATGGAACTACCTGACACCCTTTCTCAACATCTTACGGAAAGTGCGAACTACTTTTTGTGTCATTGTTGATTTGTGAGTCGACAACCCTTCGATTGTTTGTTTACACGGAAAATCAGTGAATTTAGAGTATACAGATATTATTTTCAACAAAAAAATCATCATCATCCACGTGTTTGGTTGAGGGGGGCTCTGGGTGCACGATGAAATTGTATTTTTGATTACTGTCCAAAAATGAGTTAGGGACTGGCCACACCTGGAACAACGAGGTGCAACAACGATTCTTGAATTCATTCTTGTTCTAATATGTTCTTAATAGGTTTTAGACAACATTGGTCTATAAAAAAACATGAAATAACAAGAATCACTGTTGGGACCATGTACCTGCCATTTTTCGTTTATAACCGTCTTCTAGTGGTGGGTTTCTGATCAAACTTTCAAGAGTGTTTTAAGCGTTGTTTCAAGCTGGTATTATCCAAGCTAAAATTTGGGTTGCAGGCTTGTTCTTATGGGAGTTTTAACATTGTAAAGCATGGTGTTTGGCAGAAATTTACTTTGGGTTGCTGATCAACGTTTCGGGTCGGTGTTCTGCAAGCATTGCTCAAGCGTCACTTAACACCTCGTCAGCACTTTTTGATTGGACATTGTCGAAAGCAAATAAACAAATAAGTACATATTATGGCCCTTTCGCTATTATTTGTACTTGAGAATAAAGCCAATCATGCACCCTGTTCTGGATTGTTTGGATTTCGATATAATTGAAAACAATCAGTCCTAAACAATGTGTTAAATAATTTGAAAGACATACTAATGTAAAGATGATGTCTATCACTTTCCAGTATCTTCACATCGGAATCCCAAAATATCTCAATGACGATAAGGCATCCATTATCAATATATTATGCCATATTGAGGTTTATATGGTGGTACGTAAGGGTAATGGTTAGTTTTGAGAATATATATGAAATATGTCTGGATCTCAGGCATTCTTTCTGACTTTTGTTCTCACTATACTTGGTACTTTATGCGACGTGGAGTCGAGGTCGGCTGTATTGAGTACGTAAATCTACATCAGCATTTGCGACCATGTTTCCTCGTCAGAAATTTGAATTTGCAACTAATACCGCATATTACAAACGGATAGATTAAATAGATTAAATAGCGTTAATGTATATTCTACATGTATATAATTGCATATACTTAAAAGCGCCCCCCCCTCAACCGGCGAAAAGTCCCTTCCGGCGGATATCCCCCCCCCCCCATTTTTGTAGGTTTGGCGAAAAGCCCACCCCTCCATGTAGCGTCAAGTTATATCGCAACCATAAGCGACGTATTAGCAATTTCGAATTCCGACATCAACATTACGTCAAACTTTCAACTTAAGTTTTACTTCATTGATGAATTCATTGATGCCTATTTTGATGATGCTATTTTAAGTAAATGTGGGGGATTTTCGCCGGTGGAGGGGGAAGGGCTTTTTGGCGATGGAGGGGGGGGGGGGGCGCTATGCCCTAGATCCACATACATGTATCGCAATACAACATTACATAAAACACGTTACTTACACTTTATTTTTTTATGTTTAAAAATTGAAATAAAATTATTCAATAAATACAGTACTCGGTATTTGTCTGTGAAAAAGATATAGCCAGTATTTAGCCGGTCATGAACAAATATTTCGAGTTTAAAAAATAAGTAATTGGTGTTGAGCAAGGATCAATCGCTTTTAGTCAAGCAAGTGATCTGCAACCCAAATGCTAGCTTGAGCAATGCTCAAGCGTCGCTTGTAGCTAAAACCGTGATCAGAAACACACCATAAGTAATTTAGATTATTGTTAAATAAAAAATATTGTCATTAGGTTGTATATGGATGTTGGTTGGACGACTATTTGACGACGATTTACCACGACGTTATCTCAACGTCCATGTAGTAACATTAAATCCAGACATATTAAGGATATACATAAAGAAATGACGCATTTGTGACGTTGATTGAATGATTGTCGAATGTAATGACTCTTTAAGTTTAGCATAAAAATGCGAAAACTCATTAAGGATAATAATCTAAATCATAAATGCAAAGTGTATTAATTTATCGTATCTATAAAATTAACAATTGATCTTATCGCTTTATTTAATTACAATATCGAAATTTATGGCATATGTGAGGGCATAACCTAATATAGCTTCGTCAAATAGATAACATCTGTGAATTTATCTGTGACCCAATAAATAACATTATTACGACCTGTTTTACAGAGTGTTGCTTCATTACGCCGCATAAATTATTAACTACTTTTTATAATGATAAATTTCAAACCTTACACAAATGCCAGGCAGTCAATATCGTTTAGATTTATAAAAAAAAAACGATCCATATAAGCTGTTTAAACCAAATAGGCTAAATAATACACTACTTCATCTTTATATTTGATTTTTATTTGTCAATAAAACACGGATAATAAGCGATTGTAATTGATTCGGAAACCATAACTAACAATATAAGAAATAAGCATTTGGGGGTGCTCTCCACATCTTTTTTTGTGATGAACAGTTCACCGGATGGTGCATGATCCCGTCACCCAAGTCTCTCAGTACAGTGACGCCGCTATGTCACACTTGCAACTGGGTCCCACTGAAGTCACCAAGTGCTAAACGCGAGAGAAGACCCGATAATGCGACATAAGAAACTGAACTCCCTGAACCCCTATTGCTATATATGGATACTAAGTAAGTCTTACATACATGTATGTGGAACATATTCATATGTAATATCCCTGCTGCAAAAGGCGGTCAAGTGAGACTATGGGGTTGCCTCCTCTATGGTGTCCCTTGCCAATAAATACAACCTGATCCCTCACTAATCGAACAGTTTTGAGTCATCCGACGAACAGATATCATCGGAGCTGAACTTCGAAAAGTTTGAACTGAGTCATATCGGAAGAAAAAGGTCTTTGCTGCATGCCAAGTGATTGGTAAGTCAATTAAATCTTTTTTGCCAAGCTTTTTCTTTATTTTTGCGTGGGCTGGTTGAAGAGGATTGAAATATAGGTAAGTTTATCTATTCAAATTGAAAAAAATAGGCTTAATCCTAAATTGAATAATTTCATATATTTTTCTTTAATAGATAACAGTATACGGATAACAAGTCTAGTTATTTAATGCTACTCCTTTTAAAAAATAAAACCAATTGTAGCCAGATTTTAAAATACATTTTCAATAAAAAAATGCTTTAAAAGCCATACGTTCTTTTGACTTAAGTTTATATCTCATATAAAATTGATTTCACGATTTGCAGCTTAGGTTTATTGCGTATAATAATAGTAATAATTGTTACAAATTAAAAAAAACATGTAGTTCTTGATTTATAAATAACAAACACAATATTGTCTTATCTAAATTAATCGTAAATGAGTTGTGAATATAAGCAACTTCTGTAAAATAATGTTTCATTATCTTAAATGAAGCACAAAATAAACGTTTTATGGTTGTGTGAATATAAGCGAAATCTTTAGAATAAAGTTGTGCTTTATAATGAATACATATGATGGTATACATTTACATTTACACAAAAATACTTTTATTTATAAGATTTGCAATGTATGAAAGACCTGAAAGTATTACTGTTTCCAAACGAGGCAGCACTAAATATGAAGCCTTACGATTGGCTCTTGAGGGCAATCCAAAATACGTTATCACTCTGCTTTTAATCACATTGCGACATGATGTTAGATTGGTTTTGTTATATAAACAAATGATTACTTACTTTTTCTAACGTCTGACTAGTAAAACAGTTTTTAAAATAGTGTTATATGAATGTATTGCATGGACTTAAACAGGTAGCTAGCTTAACTTATCTACGAAACTTTTTGCTTTATTGCATCATTGAGAATCATTTAAAAAACGATTTATCAATGTTTATATTAAATGAGCGCTAGTATTAATAATTTGCGATCAACTTCTGCCATACCCTGCCAAACACATCAAAATGAAAATTCACCACAAAATAACAAGAAATGGCATCAGAGCTTTAATGTTGGAACAGTGTTGGAATCAAATAATCGTTGAGAAAGACTGTTCTTTAAGACAAAACATATTTTGCAATAGTTCGAAATTATCTCTGTAACAGACGAGGTCTATGCTTTTATTTTTTTTTATATCGAAATATATTGTACATTTCTGACATCTGTTTGGTTACATATAAATTTATATCCCTATAAACATCCTGGGTTGTCTGCCTTGACTCGAGCTCAATGATCCACACTTTTCCGTATATCATTTATGAGATCTATTGTACTATTTTTAGTGGTTTCGGTTATGATGTCTTGACCTATACTCAGTGAACCGTCGTATTTCATAGTATTTTACTACAAATACTCAACCTTTTTTCGATGATGTCTGTACTTGTTCTTCACGTTAAGCAGCTAGAAACGTCTCATGGCAACAAGACATAGTACAAATTACTCGTAAAACCAAAGTGATATACACTTGACATAGATGATTAAGCAACAGCTCATTTTCTTTTGCTCATATTGCTATCTTAATTCTAGACCGAAAAGAGCATTGTCTCGGAATAAACGAATACATTGATGAATGTGTTCGTACTGATCGAGACTGATGGAAGACTGACCTTCGCCTGGTAACAGCTACATGTAGATCGTTGGTTCTTTGGCTTTCTTTCGCTATCTTTGTAGAAAAAGAGTTGGGCCTCCGCCGAGATGCCAAAGTACTATCTTGGGCATTTGATGGACCCAAGAATGTATAAACCAATACTCATGTGCTAATCAATGTGAGTCAGTGAAACTGTTCGGAGCATTAAGATATTATAATCTGAAAAAATAGTATTGTAAAAATGTGAAACTTAAAATTCGAATTTAAATATGTATTAGTTATGTCTTTGAAGAGAACATTATAGTGCCAGCTTCATTTCAAATTCTGTAACGCGGGTTAATCTTGGTCTCTCTTCATAAAGGTACATCGCTATCCAAAATTTGCCTTTAAAGATTTAACTTACAATTACGTTGAATTTCAAACTAAAATCGGTATCTCCTTTTTATCTAAAACTCACAGTAACCCTTCTTCCTCATGGACGCTTAAAAAACCCTTTTAAAACGTATCTTATAATCTTATAAACTTTTTTTCCTAATATAACCTTTTGTTAGAAATAAATTCAATTTCCAAATCGGACTCCTTATTGAGAATATTTCAAAGGTGTCTCATCTTTGTTTAAACACCTATTTATCACACACTGGGCCTTTTTCAGACTCAAGACCACAGTCCTCTGTTCCAGTATGATGTTTCAGGGTTTGGTCTGAATCTTGAGGGTCAAACCCACAGTGTAAGAAGACCCAATAATTCATCAATGCCAGTCTCAAAGGACAAAACCAGAATATGATTGATGATGTTGATCAGAGAATAATGTTAACAGACTCAACTCTCACCCTTGGAAACTTAAATTTATTTTCAAATTTATCAAAGTCTAGTTTGAAAAATGAATAATTAGAATAATTATCAAATGTGGTATCATATTCAGAATTTTCAAGACTTTGCACCGGTTGACCCTGTGTTCGGAATTTCATTAGAGAAGTTATCTGTCACTCAATGTCACTGATATGAATTTGATGAGGATGCACTTAAATAGAATATCCTTCGGGATTTCCCGGGATTTAACGTATAATTGGACTTAATATAGTGAATGTTTGACTTAATATGGTTAATATGTTCGATGTTTAAGGTGTTTACTAAGTTGAAGATTATCCCAGAAGAAGCTGCAAAACTGGAAGAACAAGAATCAAGATAGGACACTTAATAAGTAAATAAGATAATATACAATGAAGAATGGGTATTTCCTAAAATATATTACAGTATGTTTAATATGTTTGATGGTAGTGATAAACGAAGAATACGAAAAGTATTCATAGAAATATTACCTTTATAAAGCAAACTTCTTACTTTTGTGTGTACGGATAAAAACGCATTTGCGAAATTAGAAGAAAAAAGAATCTTAAAATTCCCCACAGAGCTAGGAACAATATACCTCTTTGGATGTTTTTCATTGTCTTGAAATTTCTGCATCTTAGCCCTCGATATTATAATCAGAAGAAAGAAAACAAGACCTGTTGCATCACAATAATGAAATCATCACATTTATCGTTGACAAACATATTTCAATAAATATTGAAAAATATGACCTCCCTATCTACCTTCGAAGGTGAAACTCCCAAATAGAAAACAAAAACATAAGTGCTTGATTTGTAAATATCCCATCGTCTCCCTGTCACTATGATAAATCGAATGTCATTCTTCAACTGTCAATTTCGTTACATTGGTGAAATGTAGAGAGAGTTCTAGGCAACTCCCAGATAAATGTTTTCGTGAGATTCGGCCGTGTTCGCTTTTGATCGTGATTAATCTTGAAAACGAGGCTGAAGGAATTTGTCTTCACTTAGTAGACAAGGTGGATAAATATAAGATACCATAAGTTATAATGAACAAATTAAATGATTATCAGTGCTGTAGAGATTGCTTTTTCATGAAATTACGCTATATCTTGTTTCCTATTTGTAAATATTGATTACAAGGTGTTCATCATCGAAACATCACTATAAACTCTAGAAATACCGTTTTATAAAAGGATGATGAGAAAGTCCGTTTTTAAGTATTATGTAAGATATCAAAACTGCAAGCGCGTAGAAAGGTGAACTACGGAATGCACCCAATACCATCGAATCGTAATTACCATCAATACTGAGACACAAGAAATAGACGGGAAACCCAAATTGTGATAAAGGAATTAGAAATTGCTAATCCGTGTTACCAATTATATTAAAATTAGAACCTTGAGTAAACTTAATGGTTTTAATGGGTTTCCATGGCAGAGAAGGCTTTATCGCTTTTTTAATTATAGGAACGGCAAGTTGATTGTTTTGAAAATATCCGATATAAAAATAATACTGAGAATAATCAGAGATTATTTTTTTCCGTCATTTAAACCGCCCATTTGAGTGTGAAACTATACCACACGCTAACATTAACATTATATTTTCAGATTAAGATAACAAAAAAAAATGTATTCAATGAAATGGGTGCCTCTTTTATATTTTAAATGGTCTTCATTTGATTGAAGTACTTTTACCCGAACATGAAAATATAACATCTTACAATCACTTATATCGAGGGATTACGCGATGTATTGTCTCACTGTTGTCCTAGTTTTACAAGGTTTCAAAACTCCAATTTTCACAACTATTTACAAAATTTCATTGAAGTCCATCCCTTTCTTCGAATTCCCAAATGAATGAAAATTAGCTAAAACGACATATATGTCTAAAGTAAGCATTATTATCCGCACAAAAATCGAATAAAGGCGCAGGTCGCCAAGTGTGATGGGCATCTAAGGGTGTAATGGTCAGTTTATTCGTTTCTAAAAGGCGCTAATATGCGTATAAATGGTCCCCCCCTTTGCCATATACAATGTAGCAAGCCATTGGCGCATTTTGGCTATGTGTACCCAATGACCCCTTTTCTTCCCCCTCATTGTTGAAGAGCACCGCACGAGCTGTTCCTCAAGAAATGTGTTTTCGGGGTAAGTCCGAGTTGGCTTAGACATTTTGAGGGAATGCTTTCTAGCTAGGCGATTTAGGACACGTTTTTGTATCTTTCCTTATTTCCTATACTCGGGAATAATCAGGTGGAAATTTAATCAAAATTGTTTGCAATTATCTGATGAACTATAATTGCTATGCATATGCGATTGGTAGTTTGGTGATATTCAACCACTCAATTTTCGCAGAAAAAACATTTTCTGCGCAAAACTGGCTAGAACGAAATACATATTCATTTCAAAAAGTCAATTACATAATGGGTTATTTTGTAATTTATCCTAACTTTGTTTGAAAGTGATTGAAAAATGTGTCGTGGGGTGCTCTTTTTTCGCATATGAACGCACTGAAGAGAACGAAATGGACTTGACTCAACTTGTTAACTCCCATTGTTGTACTAATTATTCGCCCGTTTATGTTCGCAATTAGCGTAATCCCCCGAACGAAAAATAGCTATAGATGCACGTATGAAGATTGCCCTCGAGATGATTTATGAAGGATTCCGTACAATTATGAGAATAATTTATTATAAAGCGTTGAGAAAACAGAAATATGTTTATTGTAAACACCATTATTGTATATTGAATTCAAAATCCAAAATGAGTATTTCATAGACATAAAAACAAAAACAATACTCCTCTCACAGCTATTTTAATTATTTGCTCAAAGCGCTTTACATGACTGGAATACCATGCGATTAAGAATGACACATACGTCTAAATATACTTTAGTCGATTACTGAATATATTGCTCGATTTCGCGTTGCATACGCTCCGTGGAAGCCAAACCTGTTTTATGCAGTTATAATATATAAGTTTGAACGGAACCCATTAAAGTCATTTGTCCATATTTGAGCAGAGCCATGTTGATAATGATAAAGCCTTGCCAAAAAGCAAGTGCATTCTGTTATTTACGGAAACAAGGAGGCTAATTTCGCCGTTCGCCCTTCGTGAGGTCAAGACGCGAATGGTGGGCTGCAATCGCGAATGGGGCCAACGAGTGTAGAAGTCTATGTATGCATCTAGCAGTTAAGTGCATAAATTGGTCATTCGGTTCATTTTTATTTTGCTTTAGTTTCGGTTATTCCTCCCTTACTTGCTGGCTCTAAATTGATTCCGTTATAAGTTGATTATGACTTAAATATATGTATATATAAACCTATTATTTCAGAAATAATAATTACATTAGTAATGATCATGTCAATAAACATAGCATTAACATTAACATTTATTATAGTTTTTCCGCCTATATTATGATAACATTGGTTGTTTCCCGTACATAGTTAATACGAAAGTATTACTTCAAAAATAAACTGGTTCCTAATAATTCTATCTAAAAGATTTGTAAGAAATTTCAGGGCAAAATGACTCTCGATTGAACAATATAGGCCCAGACAAAAATATATATAAAACATGTTTATCTCCCAAATAACATAATTTGTGGTTGATAACGTCTTAATAATAGTGCAATACCACTAATGAATTACTTTGTCACACTTCTCCCGAACTCTATTATCATTTTGTGATTGCAGAGACCGCAACTGTGCATGTAAGTGACACGTTGGTCGGTTTAAGATATAAAAATTCGACTCTTAAAGAATTCATAAAAATGTTGAGCAAAATATTATCATTTTACACAATATACAATCAATGTCAATGAAATCGCACTTAGTCCATTTTTATTCTTAAGCGCAAAGTGTGCTGCTGAAAAATAGGACTATATTGTTAGCACCTTTTCTTCACGTTTGCATTGCACCGTATGAACTCAATGAAGAATAGAAAGTTAACTGTCATTTGCGATGCAATCACTGGTATTGAGTCGACGTCATACTAAAGGCATACTTAAGTCTATGGGCGGAAGGGCAAGTTTCACTTTAGACGCAGTTCTTATTAATACACGTCAATTATAATGTAATTTATTTTCATGCACGTAAGAGTATTACTTCATAATGTATTCTATGGATTACTGTTACAAACAAGCAACTAAAAGATGTGATAAAGAAAATTACGATTTTAAAATGCAACCCTTATGTTTTTAATTCATATATTTTATTCTTACTGGTACCTGTTCCCTATAAGGTCGAGATATCAGGTGTGTAACACATTCAAAATATGGCAACTTCACGGTAATATATATCATAATTACTGCAAAACAAATTAACGATAATTGCAATACCCGGTGCAATTGGTAAAATATATTGAGGGGGTGATTCTGTAATTCTATACAAGTCACTTCTAGCGTGCATAAAACGATGAGGGGTACATTAGGAGGGTTTGAATAAATATATTTATAAAAAGTTAATTTGCGCGATGCGAGCGGGGGTTGCTTTAATTTCTCGTTTCCCCGGATATCTAAATATTGACAGCGTATGGACTTAGTCAACCCTCCCTTTGGCTTCCACACCCTGAATGCGTAGAGATGGTACTGGGTAACCTCTGTGACTTCACGGCCGCGTTTCCATAAGAGGGAACTTTGCATTTGGGGAGGAATTAGCACATTAAGTGTTTACATAACAGATAATTTTTCCATTGATGCGTTTTCCATAATAAGAAATTTAATTTTAGAACGATTAGCACATCGAGATTATAAAAAATGCGTTTCCAGAACGGATGATTTTTCGAAATTAGAAAGATTAGCACATATAGTGATGCGTTTCCATAATAGGGAATATTCAATTTTAAGAATATTAGCACATATACAGATAATAATGTTAGAGTCCGGGTTCTATTTATAGGTTATGTGATAAACATGCTAATTAATTGTTTAAGTTATATATGTATACCAGAATGAACAAGGAAACGTGAATGTACTAAAAAAGGTGAGCAGAAAAACGTGTACACGTGCTTCATATGAAATATGCATTTTCACTCAAACTTGGTTAAGCCCTCAATTTTTATGTAAGACTTGCGCCGAAACGTGTCTTTTTCTCGATTCACGGTTCTCGGAACGAACGTCACACCCTTGCGCTGGAAAACGAAAGTTTTTTTTTTTAACTTAAGCCTATATAATATGATACAAAAGATATAACAGATTCGGAAAATGGATGCGATTTATGTGGCTCTTTTTGGACCAGTGGTGTTGTAAATTAAATCTACACTAATTCGCCGAAAGTAATTTCAAAACAACACATAAATATAAAATACAGGTTTATTATCTATTTTTGAATTAAGTTATAATTCATGTCTATTGTTTTCCTTTAAGACAACATTTCGTACCAGAGGCGCCCACATTTAACACAACTTACATCCTCAGATATCGCATATGAAACGAATATACCCGTTTTGGGTTTCAATTATTTAAAAAACTTAAAGAACCAAGCGACTGTTGGTAGAACATTAAAATACAATAGGCTCTGCCATAGATTTAATAAATTAATTTGTATTGTGAATATAATTTAGAACTATATTATATAAAATGGAACGCTTAATTTGAAAAGAATATGCATATTTTGTGTCCAGGTTATAGGAATTTACTTCATTTCCGAAACTCGGACTTTGGTTTGAATTTCATTTTAATAAGGGTCGCTAAGGGCAATATGTAAGTGCATATTAAATCGAACAATCCAAAATTTATGCATTTAGATTTGGCTTTATTTTGATATTTGTTTTAATGGAAATTAACGAACTATTGATGCTAAATAATTCAATGGATTTACCAAAATGCAAGAAAAAATCATGCGCCATGCGCCAATGCAAAAAAATGCAAATCGCAAAAAGGGGTTCCTAGGAATTGTAGATCTTCTTTTAGCTTACGTTAATAGATGGCTGGGCAGTAATTATCAGATAACAAAAAGAATACCAAAACGCTAAAAATATTTAAGAGAAAAAAAACTCCATTCACCCAATCATACTTAACCACGAATAGCTTGAGCCCGCGTTTAGGAAAAAAATGGACCAGCATTAAACATAGGCTT
>LQRL01047304.1:9334-22931 GCA_001703475.1 Hydroides elegans | reverse complement strand
TTCGCACACAGAAAGTGTGTCGACGTAGCATTGTATTGCCTGAATCTTTTAAATTATACCAGACTATGCTTTATCTTTTTCCGATGTCATATAAAAAATGCCTTGCGTTAGGGCATGTTCACATGGGAAGCGACACGCGACAATATACTAAAATGTTCTTTATAAAATCAACGACAGAGCATCGCGAGTTTTATAAAGAACAAATAAGTATATTATCGCGTGTCGCTTCCCGTGTGAACAAGCCCTTAGGGTGTATGCTTTTGTATATTTACATATAAACTATATTTTACTTTATATCAAATCCGCAGCCTATCAAATATGTTGATAGATTTTGAAGAGGATCGCTTTTTGAGGCTTTTTATGTACCCTCGTGAGATGCCCATCCTTATTGCAGGAGTACCCAGCGAATTATTCGGTGAAACATCTATTCTTTTCAAATATATATCTTGCTGGCATTTTCACAGAACAGAATAGATAAAATATTGTATTTCAAATATTTCATATTTTTCTGGCATTTTATACGAATAAAACCCAAATTATAATATGTCTCCTATGGTCTCAAAAGCTGTTGATGTACACTAAAATGGAATTGACGCATAGCATAATTAATGCGATACACTTGTATATAAAATATATACATAAAAAACCCCTAAAAGATACTTTTACAAACTATGTGCAAAATCAACACTTCTGTATATCAATGTTGTATTCTGCTGGCAGATTGGCACGCTATTTTCTGTGTTCCTTGCTGGCAAATTAAGAATAAAACCAATCAATAAATACAAGTTATTATCAGATTTAAAGTAGTTTAGTATTAATTTCAGGCCAAATGCAGTTAAATGAGACACTTTTTCAAAAATGGCCCGTTGGGTACTCCTGTTATTGACCAATGGCATGCATCCCGATCATGATTGCAATAAATTGTTTTTAAAGTTCTTCCAAAACTGATTTTGGGATGGTTTAAGGCTTCTTTAATGTCTCAAAAGTATCATGTCAAAATATACGATCCCGATAAACAGATACTTAATAAATGCCTTGATGACAGAAGTAAGGAAATCAAAAAGGAAATTAATAACTTCAAATGTTTCATACACGCGTCAACGTAAGCATCGTATTTGAGGTATAAAGGATGCCTCCGTGACCATAGTTCGGCCTTTATATCGGTAGAACTGTGGAATTAAAACAGTTTTAAAAAATTAAGAATTTAGAATTTAAAATAATTTTGGAGATGTCGTTCAGCTGCTGATATTCCACAGAAGAAATAGGTGAGATTCAAAAGTTATCTCTTCGCTATAATGATTCTGTTGTTGTTGTAAATTGGTTTCTGGTCAATTGGCGGTGAATAGATATATATGTATTTTTTTTTCATTTTGGTTATATTGTATGTTATATTATATGTTCGTTTATTTCTTCGTTTTTTTTTCATTAAAATACTTATGGAGATCGGCATACAATATTTTTCAAGTTGACCTCTGTTTGTTATTTTGAATCTTGTGATGAATAGTAGTACTTTCTTATATGGTTTATATTTTTACATTGCTTAATCAAGATTTCGTTTCTCACATTTTATCGGAGTATTGTGTTAAATATGTGTCAAATGACACATCTTTTGCATGCATGATGCATTTTATTACAATACTCTATTAAGGGTTACAAGTATTCATGAATGTATTTTTTGGTCGCTTTACATCAATCTTTTGATATTTTCCTTGAATGAATTATGATACATGATATCATATGGCTAAGGTTACAAACATATTAACATTTAAGATGTTCATTAAACCATCAACACTACTAAGGGTAAAACTATGTGGTGGTATTATTTTTTTAATGAAATGGAGTTTTTTTTATATCAGTCATTAATTATTGCAGTAGCTAGAAAATATATGAAATAATAAAAAAAACATATGACATTTTTAAATAAGCTGATGTTATTCAGGTATTATTAATTATATAATTTTGATTAATGTGTGCATTTGTAGTCTTATTTCAACGGAATAAATAATCATCCCAGTGAAATCGTTTCGTTTTTTTAAGCTTGAACAGTTTGTTCGCAGTTTATTTATAAAATCATTGTAGTCGCGTTATTTTCAGTATAGATACCAACACCGAATAGATCAGATATAAAAAATAATAAATTGATTAATTAAATCAAATTATTACATTCAATAAATTATCCATTGACTTTTTTTTTCGAATACTCAGTGATGTTGAGTGAAGGGAATATCTAAGACGGAAATACTCAACAGTCTTGTTATGATTCAGGAAATTGTCCAATACACTGTGAAATTAGAAGCAACTAGGCGTTCATGACAGTTCCACTTGTCAGCGACCGAACTTTTAACGTTTGCTCATAATTTGGTGGTTTATTTTATGGTACAAATATGGCGATGGAATTGTTTAGGGTTGAGCATCTCAATGCCTCTTTTATTATTAGAAAATAGAAAAAAAAATAGCTGATAGCGGCTACAGAACATGATAACTTGCATGACTAGATTCCGCCACTGGTTTGTAAATGAGCAACTATTATATACCAAGGATTTTTTGGTGCTTCTTTTGTATAACTTAAGAATATATCTAATCGTCTGATTCTTGCTTTTTGAATAAACACGTAGAGGAGACATCATATCCCTATATATTTTTGCGATCTTGAAGAGCAAAAGACGAATACAAAATGTCATAAAAATACTGATATGGTTTCAATTCTGTGAAAGATCAACTATGACTTGCAATTAGGCAATGATTAAGAGAGGAGGACCTGGTAGAAACTCATGTAAACTATTAGCAGCTCCCCGTTCAACTCCTTAACTATATATCAAACATAAAGTTACATCCTCGTTAAGGTTTAACCTATTTCTTGATCCCTACCTGGCCTTTTTCGACATCACCATGTGTTTGACCTATATTCAACACATTGGGTCAAAGAAAGTGGTCTTTTATCTTGCCATGATGTATTCCATGACACTGACATTGATGTTTGGTCCATTTTATAACCGAAAGGACATCTTGATTACTATAACTGACTAGAAATACGACAGAAAGGAAACAGCTACCATGATATCTAAATATAATATATTATATACATTAATTGAAATATATTCAAAAACCTTATTTCATCCAGCTTATATTTCAAGTCACCATATATATGTTATTGCATTATTTAACAACGTTATATCTAATAACCTTATTTCATGCCCTTTTATATTGCAACCCACCATAAGACTTATACTGCCCGGGGATCACAGGAAGTAGAGCCCCTAATCGAATTGATAAGAGACTCAATCAATTATTCACTGAAGGAACTTAGCAAAAACACAAACCCAATCACAAATGTTTTGCATCCTTCCCCCAATCAAACCTATCTTTTTGACGTCATTTTCCCCAGTCGTCTTACAGGAAGTACAAGCTTCCATCCGTCTCAGAAACTGTGCCTAAATTCGCCTTATTTTCGCTGCACTAAATAACTTAGCCTTGCGCATATGAATAAGAAAATAAGAACATTCTCGGCGACGAAGACGACATTTTAACCCGTATTCACAATCCTGCATGTTAATGATGTTAGCTTCGATCAAAGACAAATTGTCCGTATAGTCGAGACGGCAATTGCCCCGCACTTTCATTTTGGCTTCCGTTTAGGCGCACTCGTTTTGGATATAAATTGAGAATTCTGGAATACAAATTTGTGCTATCTATGAGAAATTGTTGCTAAATTTAGGATTTCTTAAATTGTTAGAAAATAAATCGTTGATTTTGGATATCAGCTTTCGGAACATGGTAAGTTAAGTAACCATATCTAGATCATTTCTAATCGCTATGCTATCTCAGGATCTTAGAGGTATTGTTGATAATTTAAAGTACAGTTTCATTTGATTTTACAATTTCATTGTTCGTTATTTTCATGAATTGAAAGGCACGAATATATTTTTATATAGTATAATCTTATGTAAAATTGAAATTACTTTTCAGATATTGTCCATTTGTATTTAGAGAAATACTTATATTTCTGTCTAAAATTGTTACTTAAAATATTAATGTAAAACATGTTAGTTTTGTTTTTGCATCCTCTGTTTTTTTTCAATTGTATTTACGATATCATGAACTAAATACAAGATTTTTGAGATACCACGTTTTATGTAAATTGTAGACAGAGAAAGGAAAATATCCCTGTTTGATTCAAAATTCGTTTTGTTAATATCTGCACTGATATAGCAAAAGACTTGTTTAATAAAATAATAGGCGAAATCTGAAGTTTCAATATAAATGAGAGCAATAATGCACCCACGTAAACTTTTTTATTGATAACTATGTGCTTCTCAATTTATATGAAGTATCTAAATTAAATTAATACTCAATTCATACCAACATATGGATATCGAATCAAACCTTAAAATAATTTTATTTCACTTGACGTTTTTGAATTGCAGTATGATTTCTACTGATTGATATAAAAAAAATTGTACGACCATTTCGCAAAATAATATAAAACCTTTCTATTGATCTTTCCAAATTATATAAAGCAATTAATACATCATGAGAAAACTAAGATATCAATTTTGACAGTACAGATAAAACCGTTTTTAGTAAATCCATTTTATTTGAAAAGTTGTTCGTTAGGTTTCATGTAGAATGTAGGCGTATGTAAAACGCTCCCGGAGTCGTTTCGCGCGAATTTTAAAATCACCAAGCCATTAACCACATTCAAACTAAGTTTGATATTTAAGAATCCACCATTACATAGGGGATACCGCATAGGTTTCCCGAAAGGCGTAACTGAATCATGGCATCACCTTTCTAAAATATCCCGTCTTTTTTTTCTCTCAGGGTCCATATACTGATATTTTCTTCCTCGTACCTGTTTATTGAATAAGTGCAAGTGAAATGTCATCCTGTAGCAGGCAGCGCAAGTAGTTTATAAAAATAAACAAGTCAGCAAAATTAGGGCATCCTACGACAGATTTGCCAAAAAAGCGCATATTTGTGCATGAAACCACTTAGCAGTGAAATATCCTTAAATAACTAATAAATAATAAGAGTTTTTTTCTAGGAAGTCCGATTTTGCTCATCTAGTTAACAAATTCCAGATGATGAGCAATATTTGTTATGATAAAAACTGTTAATACTGTAATACACAATTAATTCCTAATTATATTTAATTGTACGATATGAAGTTTTGAAACTACTGTGCGTTTGAAAACGAATACCACCGTTTTTTTAGGGATTGTTAAAAAGTGGAATGCCTTTTCGTTTTAATAATTAGAATAGATCGGCTTCGATAGATAAGGAGGAATTGAGTGAACCCTCAATTCCTCCTTGCAATTATATCATTTTTTAAAGTAAACCGATCTATTCCAAAAAAGGAAACCATCTTTTCAAAACCAGCTTGTAACGCGCTCTTCAAGAAAAAATGCATAGCAATGCCGCGAGGACAGATGTTGAGATCCTTATATGCTATAAATGACATCTGATCTCTGATTGGTTCCTTGACATAAAACGTCACTAACAATGGGCAATGAAACTATAGCGCGCGGCGCTCCTTAAGCTGAGAGGAGAAAATGGGTATATAAACGAGATGACGGGGTGATATATGCCGTGTGGTGACAGTTACAATAGGGGCAAGCAAACGGAGGGACAACTACTTACCTTAGTTTGTCTTTTCATCATAAACACTTCTCATAAAAACGACTGTGCGCCGCGCCAAACATTTTCATTAATGACTTGCCACATCCAAAGAATAATAAGCAACGTGCTGTGTTGATGTTATATGTGTTATATATTGATATTGTTAATAAATATGTTTAGATGAATACTCAATAGTTGACCAACGTCAAACATAAAGAAAAACAACAGCTACATGAAACTCGGAATAACAAATATTGACATTGCATGAACAATAAAGACAATTTTAAGTGAAACATAAAATATATTTTTAAAAAGAAAATAAAAAGAACTGATTTAGATATTAAGAATAAAAATCCGAAAAACTTAAAATGTTCATAAAGGCAGCAATAACGACTTTATGTGAAAAGATGGTGAAGTTCCGTTGGGTTTCTTGCTGGACATTTATCTATACGCTCTGTTTTTCACAACGCCTTGTTATGGCGGATCTGGACAAAACGTGTACCCTGGATCATAGAATCCGAGGAAATCAAGGAATATGCGGCGAAAAACTGTCGGAAATTCTGCACTTTTTGTGCGGAGCGAGATATAATAAAAGGTCGATACCAGGTAAGTTTTTAAGTTATTTGTATTATTTTTTTCGCATTTTTTAAATATCAAAATTAATGCGTAGCAGTTTTGTATGACCGCAGATGATATTTGTCCTGTTTAAAATCTCACCCTACTAAGTTTGGTTGGGCTAGATACAAATACAGCTACTATTCGATTTTCAACATTTTGAATTACGTTAAGTAATTAGTAGTTTGTTGTCAAGATATTTTTATTTCTACCACAACAATATTAATTAAAAATCGATACCTCATTAGGCATCAATTGTCCATTTTTTTGCGTAGTAACGAATAGACAATGTTTTTCGACATTTTCAAGACGCAGATTCGAACATTACGTATTTGTGAAATAACGAATGCGCTAAATAAACATTAAAACATAGCAGTTCATTATTCCTTCTATATTTCACCAGATTAAAATCCTCATGCTACCGGTATATTATAACATATTTGTGAAGAAAAAAAAAACGGTTTGCAAATATATAACGTTTAGATATTGTGATTCAGTTTATATTCCAATATATAGGCGTTCACACGCTATGTCCATCTCGAAAACGGTCAAAACGCTATCATGTTCATATCTTAATCACGCGTATATGCGCGTAGGTTGTTTACTATATTCTACTCATAAACAAAGATAACGGCATCTTACCCTTTTCTATATTTAAGTTGTGAATGTGTTGTCTTCCGATCTAAACAGCTGTTGACCTGTTGTTGACACATTGTCATGTCATGAATTCGTTGTAATAATAAGCTCCTTTACATATCTTGAAATCACTTCATAGTTGTAGTTTCTTTTATAAGAATCTCGGAATGAGGTCGCGTTCACCCAAACGAAAAAGCTCGGAAAAAGCACGAAACCCAATATTTTCGAAAGCCACATTTGTATAAAAACATAGCAATTTATCCCTTCTGTCCACGCAAACATTTAGGGTATTTTTTGCGTGAACGCGCCTTAAGGGATAACCGCAGTTATATTGTGAAATACCCGATAAAATACCCAGTCAACAGCGAACGTACAAAAATACATCAAAAACGTTTCGCATTATATGTCGAATAAAAAAATATGGCTTTATACGGCACAACGTTTTGAGTCGCGTGCGTTGTGTTAAGAACTAGGAATGCTCGTACCCCGCGATGTATCACACAGTACAGAAACATAAATCAAAACACGCTTGCGACTTTCTACATCCCGGACTAATTATACGTTGAAAAGGCGTGAACGTTTTTTTTAATACTTGATCCGATTTTTTGGTAATTTCTAATTGAGCTTATGTGTTAACATTATAATACAAATGACCGAATATTCAATTTCATGTAAACATTCTTTCTTTTTAATTTACAGACGATGTCATGCCATTAGACCTCCCCGACGTACCGAACCCCGGAAGACCTTCAACAGACATCGCCACATCCCCTGACGAAAACAACAATGACATTTTCCTCAGCAAGGACCAAGCCTTATCGCTTCTACGTCGCGACGTCAAACGCTCGGCGCGCTACCTAGACGTCCATGGCAGCGGAAGCGGATATCGCGGTATCGTCTGCGAATGTTGCCATCACCGCTGTTCCATTAAGGAACTGACGCAATATTGCGCGGACCCAAGTACGTCCCTTGGGGCACGCCTTGGTATCATAGGCAAGAGGAGCGTTCGTGCGCATGCGCCCAGCAGCTCATCCTCGAATAGCGGTAGCCTGACGCGCGCGCTTCTAGATCTGAATAGACTGTGGGAGATAAACGAACAACAAGACCGAGAGTATTCCTCTGAGCAGCGCCATGGTACATCCGGTGACATACAAAACGACAAAATGTCGGCAGCAGCAGAAAAAACTGGTTCCTTTTCAGATCGCGATGATGTTGTATCATCTAAAGAACGCTTTTTGATCGATTTAGAAGATTTGTTGTAAACAATTTTGTTGTATCATTTTTTGTTTTTGTTGAAGCGCAATCTCAATAATGGCTTGGTTTTTACCACGTGTGTTTAAGCAGCTTTCAAAAACAATTACAATATACACATAAAACATGTCATGCCATTTTTGTAATTTAAAAATCATACAAGCAATGTATCAGTGAAGTCTTTCATTAAACTAAACCATTGAGCAAATCTAAGTTGCAAAGCTTGGTTGGAAAATTAATGGATACAATAGATTTTAGAACATAATTAACGTAACATTGATTTAAATAACTTGCGAGAGTAGATAGTAAGAAAAGTATTTACCTTAATTATATTTTAGAGGGTATTCGGTCAAGAAGTCTCCGGTCATAATGTCAGCGTTTTCGGCAATATTGGACATGAAATCCCCAGTCTATAATATAATTTACACATTTTTATTTGTTTTATTCGTTGTTTATATTAAAAGTCTGAAGCTTAAAATGAGAGTGTATTGTAATATAACGCGAAATTGATAGAAACAACACTTATAAGCACTTTTGAGTGAGGCCTAAATGTTCGATGCTGCCAAGATAGGTGACATTATGTCCGGAGACTTTTCGACAGGGAATCATTTTAGATATAGAAAAGTTTATCCGATTGGGCTTTCTGTCACGTCAGTGCTTGATTGATTAGTGTAGTACGTATGGTTGAGACGTTGTATGATTGTTAATTTCTTACAGGGTATCCCACGACAGGTGCGGATTTATAGAGGCACAGGGGGTGTAACCTCTTCTCGTTTATATATTATTATAAATTGAGGCCCCCGATTCATTTTTATTCCTTGTCCGCGCCTGCATGACATATATATTGAAGAGTAGTTTTTTTTAGATATGATAAATGTTTTTTTTTCAAAACGTTGATCCATCTAAGGCCTACTAGATAGTGAAGAGAAATAGATGTTGTAGCGAACGGATTTATAAAAAGCTAGAAAAGAAAGAGTAGGTCCTGTTTCTAAGAGTAAATGCATTTCGAATGCGATGATAAAAATATGATTTTTTTTCACCCCATAAGGTGTATTTCGATCGTGTAAACGGTTTTACCAGTGCCACCGATATTTTGTTTACAACTGTCTAAAGAATAACGTTTTTCGAAAAAAAGATCGAACAAGATGTTAATATATTTCCGTTTTTAAGCGTTGAAATAATTGTTTATTGTTCACATTTATAAAAGAGAGTTGTAATCGTGGGCATCGATTCAATTGAAGAAACGTTCGAAAACGCAAAAAAAAGACACAAAAACATCAAGTATTTTAAAAAAGTAAAAAAAAAAACTTAACTGGTCATAAATCAAAATTGTTAAACGTAAAAGTAAAAAAAAAATAATATTAGAAAAAAATATAAATGAACAACTTTAAAGTTGGATTAGTTTTTTTTATCCTTAAAAAAACTCCCGTGCTCAAGTATTTTTTTTTGTTTCAGTGGGTAGCCCCCATATTATAGGAATACTCATATTTTGAAAAACTGAATTTATGCTCAAATGAAAACTTTTGTTGCCATTTTAATTTGTCAAAAAGGAATTGGGGTAAACTTAGCTTTATGATTTATCGAGGATTAATATTGAATGAATTTGAATGATTATAATGTTATAATTAGGGAGGGCCATAAGAACGTTGAACTACAGTATTGTTAGAAGGATAGTTACCTCTTACAGCAGTAGCTCCGAATTATGAGCGTTTTCAATTAAAAAAAATGTTAAAATCGACTGTTAATCAAAAGTGCATATTGTTTGTGCAGCAAGGTTTTATTGTTATTTTAATACTATTCAATAAACATTTCGCAGCGTATATCCTGTTTCATCTTTATTTTTGTTTTTGAAAACCAAAGTATTTTTGTATACAACTCTAAAAATGCTTCTGTTGGAATAAAGATCTAAAATTCTGAAGCAAATAGTTTTATTCAGTGAAATATAATTAAAAAGTAAATGATTACATAAAAAGCACATCACGAGGTGTTTCGCAAAAACAATGTTTACAAATTATTCAAAAACGTTCCTTTTTCTACAAGGAATTTTCTATAAGGACTCTTGTTATCATTTTGCATTTTACAAATTGAGTCAAAATTTCCCTTTTCTTCTTTATTCAGAAAAATTAAGCTGGGCATGTTCTTTTGAAATACATGCATCAGTAAAAACTTATCATACATAGTTCTAAGTTTGTTTTCCATTTAAACAAAAGGTGTTCCTTTCTTTATACCAACTGGATAAAAAAAGCGCAACAGCCTCATCTATCTAAATAGGACCATGCTTCAATATTATTTAGTTTTGAAAAAATAAGTTCGTGGGATCCCCTACTGACTTGTCTCGGAACAAGAAACAGTTTTGATTATTCAAATCAACGCATTTCACCTGAACTCGCAATAATTTCCCTGTTGGCTCATATTTTTCCTCTTTCATCTATGATATTAATGAAATTCATTAATTGTGTGGTCTACAGAATATAATTCTATATGCAAGGGAATGATTGTAATAGGCCTCATTACAATTTGTTTGTTCCTGATATCTTGAAAAAAGTAGAGCAATATAGGCACAGGCGGACGGACTTATAACCAATATCATACATTTCTTTCCCAGATCGTTTAATTAGTAAAGCAAGGTGAAACATAAGTGGAACTTATCATCTTCGTTATGACCGGAATTGGAATAGACTTATCTTTGTTTTGGCTATTGCACTGCATCCTGATGGTTATCAAATGAAAATATATTGTAAATACCTTATAAATGCTCTAAATGCGAATTTCATGAGAACATGTTTTTTTCCAAGACAAGCATTTATTAATTGCACGTTTATCTGTTTTGCATTATTTCACTTCTTTTAATAGATAACGGATTTAAAATTCTTAATTGATGAATATAGGAATCGGAAAAATGTCGAAATGGATTCATTGTATTATCATTTAGTAGTATATGTAAAGTCGGATTGCAAATAATAGACTTATCGTGGTATCAATGAATCTGGCCGTGGATTATTTTCCGGATCCCACCAAGTATGTTTCATTTATTTTTTTCGGACAAAACTGTAACGAATAACTTGAAATACTTACGTTTTTTTAATAAATGTAAAGATAAGAAAAAAATATAAAACGCGTCTTAATTAACAGGGATTTAATCGTTAACAACAAAGTGGTAATACAATGAATCTCTTTCTCTTTTTTCGTGTGTTTCACTTAAGGTACAACTGCATTCATATACCCCACATAGGATACCCCACCATCGTGTAACACCAACCACCTCCCACTTGCCACAACCAACCAACCAGAATGGCACAAACAATTCTACCGCTAGTGTGTGCCACTGTCGCCTTAGCAATTATGACGTCACGGGTTTCCCCGGCAACCACGCGCATGTGTACATTGGATGATCGGCGACGCAATACGTACATGTGCGGGTCCATGTGGTCGGAAATGCTGAGTATGCTCTGTGCGCCGCATGGCTATTCGGGAAAACGATCCATCGACGATGATTATAGTAAGTACAAAACGCTTTATGTTTTATTATATATATTTTTTGGTAAGCTTAAATAGTGATAAATCGTTTAAATAGCGCCTTTTCTATTAAAGTCCGGAGCGCTGAATAAAAATCGTATTTATACAATATCTTTAGAATGTCGAATTCTAATCCTAAGATTTCATATTGCATTTTTTTTTCTTTTCAAAACGAGACGCTGAATAAATTAAGTATTTAAAGGAAATATCTTTCGTATTCAAATTTGTTTCGATATTACTAATGCGATGCGACGTGATTCGTTGAAATATGTTCAATTTGCCTGGAGTAATGGTCCATTTTGGATATTGTTTAACTGTTTATCAAATATTTCTTAGTTGATTGGTAAAGTCGCATCGCGATTAGTTTTATATATTTACACGATGATTACATGTTTTACCTGTTTTACCAAACAGCGACCAAACGAAACTATCGATATGACAGTAAAGCAGTAAACAAAGCAGTAATGAATTGACATTTAAATTAGTATATTATCGTGGATCTGTTTATCGAGGGTACGGTTGGTTTGAAAGGTCCTTAATATGGATTGCATGTCAAAACAGCCCTGATTTAGCGCTTCATTTACATTTAATATCCCGTTAAAATAATATTTTCTCATTTTCTAATCTCTTTTGCATTTATTTTTCCCATATACGCACAGATTCACTGGCATTGCATCAGAACGCAGCTGGCACCGACATGAAGTACTATCACACACCGGCCGAAGACGTCTTTCTCCCAAAATCAAAAGCCTTAGCTTACATCAAAACGGTTACCAAACGAGACCCAGGCAGGGGCTGGCAGCATGTGAACGACGCCATGGTCTTTATGGGCCCTGTCTGTGAATGCTGTCATAATAAATGCTCCATTTTCGAAATGGTCCAGTACTGTCTGTACCCCGATAGAGCGCTGGCCAATTTTGGAATGGGACGATAGAATGATGATAATACCAAAGAAATTAAGAATACGCGAAAGACATTGAAGAAATTCATTGAAAAAAGCTTTAAATAGGAAATAATTTGTAATTTTTGTAAATATGATGAGTGTTGAAGCATTCAAAACAAGGACTAGAAGCTTATTTGTGGTTGGTTTGCACATGTTGAGTTTGATCGTGTAAAAGTGTTTTTGAATAATAAAACCAAACGGGGTTGATACCATTGGTTTTGTAAGATGGGTATTACTGCAAAATAGTGCATATTTTGAAAATGTCAAATGGATGTTTGTTTTGTGAAATAAATTTTGAGAATGCAAATTGATTTTAAATGTTTTTCTTTTACTATTTCAGTTTCACCTTTTTGTGTTTCTTAATGGATCACATTCAAGTGATATTATATAACCATGTATTGTATTGTGACAAATATATTTTGATATATTCGAAATCATACAAATCTAAGTGAAAGTTATATATTATTTCGAAGAGCAAAAGTGAGCAAAGAGTAAAATTGAGTTTTAAACATGCAAATTATATGGATAAATCAAATGTCCAAACGGATTATTTTCTAAAGTATGTTTATTTAAATACAGGCGCGCGGTTTTTCATCAGATTCATATATAATTGATTAAATATTGAGCATTTACTCATCCCTTCTTATTTTACTAGGTTAATATCTGATAGCACTCATCAACGAAACATCAGGAAAAAGAAGAGAAACCACCACCACAACGATGTCACGCCCACAACCCGCCCTCCATCTCGTTTTGACTTCTTCCGTGTTACTGATTCTCGTGTCTGCGCGCGTGGATAAATTGTGTACCCTGCAAGATACGACTAACAGCATAGGACACTGTGGATCTCAATTTGCCAATGTGCTGGCACTGATTTGCGGACCAGGTGGATACAACAAGAGGGCCGTGAAACGGGACGCAGGTAAGTCATGATTAAATCAAAAGTCTAAACATCATTGAATTCATTATTTGACAACGTACTTTGGACGATATCGAACAACGTCGAAAAAGCGTCGT
>LQRL01047293.1:27015-52283 GCA_001703475.1 Hydroides elegans | reverse complement strand
GGGAGGGGGCTGGTGTCGCAGGGGTGTTGTTCAATTCATATGATAAAATGATTTGTTTATGTAGTATAGATGTGAAACGAAGGACTATTTTTTTCTGTTACTAAGAAATTTAGACATAATTTTGGCATGTTGAAAGATTCTGATTTAGACTGAAAGGCTATTTAGAATTGAATTAGACTCAAGGGATCGAAAATACACAGATTGTGGGCGTCCGGTTGGGTCTGCGATCTCAACGATGGCTTGTTTATATGTTAAACGATTAAAAAGAATACATCCATGTTTATTTTATAGCTGTTGAAAGAACCGTTTAAAACCTTTTTTCTAGGCAAAAACCTTTTAAAAACCTTTTTTTCCAACACAAAAACCTTTTAGAAAAACCTTTTTTCGTGTATCGGTCGCTGGGAAGCCTGCTATTTGCTCTTAGATTTTTATGAGGTTTGATTTTTAAAATAGTTCCACTTTCAATTAAATCGAAAATGTCAATATCAAATGTGTGCACCTTTGTTTCAGGAACCGGCGGTGACGGAATCGGACCTGGCACAAACTTTGGCATGGTTGAATACTGGGTGCGATTAAAGGTTCCAATGGAACAAGCCCTGCGTCTATTTAAGGTAAACGTTAAGTCAATTTGACATTAAAGCATATGTCAATACGTAAACTTAGATGATTTTATCAAACAATAAACTTTGTATAAACGTTAAGAATAATGCATCCGTTTCTTAACAAATATACGCTCGTAGACCTAAGTATTTATAGCATTATAATAATGGTCTTAGTAACCTTATTCGATCTTTAACCATCAATGTACATGTATTATTTGAGGGTTGAGATAAAGATACAAGTTTTTTTTCCTATATTTATAAATATTAACATATTAAAAATTCTTTTCATTCAATAGGAACGCACGAAGGCACTTGGCTACATCGATAGCAACGTGCGTGGCACTGAGCAAGCCCTCCAAGCGATGGACGAGACAGCCAATCAACGCCCGCCCGACAACGTCAACCAAGTCACCATCAAACTCACGCAGTGCGCCAATATTGAGCCCAGGCGCGAAGGTACGTATATTGAAATAGTATAGTCGCATGAGCTAAAAAGTATTAAGAATAAGTACATGCAGTAGGTATTATTTAACATTTGGACATTAAACTATGTTTTAACCCTGCATAAACTATTTAGTTTATGTATAGGCCTATCATTAATATTCCTTTGTTTGAAAGTTCCATGGTCATATCTTAGGCCTTAAAATCTAAAATCAGTAATTCGCCCAATTATTGCGTCTATGCATTCATATTTAAGTATAAGACATGTTTGGTTTATGTCAAACTAGCAACCATCTACAAATAGCAACCCTTGGTAATCGATTTTTTTTCCATTTTGCAGGCATCCAGCCGTCGGCGTACTGCGTCTACAAGTTCTTCGACTTCGCCGACCACGTGACTCAAACGGTGCCCGGAAGCAACAACCCGCAGTTCAACGACAATCAAGTCTACAATGTGCCCATGACCGCTGATCTGGACAAGTACATCAAGACACAGGTAAGTTGTCGTGTATGTTGAATGGAGGTTTAGAGTCAGGATATGGCCGCACAGTCAAACCATACTTAAACTGGCGCCTAAACGAAAACTGTAGAAATTCAGCACATCAATTTTAGTGGATTGAGAAATGGATTGCTGATGACTACCTATACGCACAACCGAATCCAAATATTCATAAGGAATACCGAAATTCACATAAAATGCTTTCCATTTTCATATTTCATTGGCAGCACGTCCTAGTGTACGTCTTTGACGACACAGATCCCGACCAGACGGCCTACCTTGGAGCCGCCAAAATTCCGCTCATTCCTCTGGCACATAATAAGCCGATCTCCGGATCATTCGAGCTCTTCACGGTTAGTTTAAGTTGTATGTTTTTTTTTTGTCAAAAGAGAGATAAATTGCTTGTATGACTAATATTGCTAATTATGAACGGATACGACATTTTAATGGGATGTATCCTTCTTCTTAAATGAGGATTGTCTCCTGTATGATTGATGTTGTGTATGAAGATAAATGTAAAAAAAAATAACCTTGTAAAGCCTTATAATGAAACTAAACACATTTTGTTGGTGTTTACAGAAAGACGGAGACCTCAATGGAACCATTGACGTGTCACTTAAATGGCGATTCAACTATATCCCGCCGACCACTGGAACGCGAACCGCCGCAAAGGTAATTCACCTTTATATATACATTTACACATAAATAGAACTTAGTATATCAGGGTTCGTCCGAGGGTGGCTCGGAGACGCGTTTAAAACGCGCGCCCTCTATTATGATGCGTTTTTGTGTTCGCAGAACGCGTTTAATATGGTGTAGTCATAAATTCACATTTCATTTACAAAATTATATGTACACTCTTATTTGTAGACCACGTTTGGTGATTTTTTACGGAAATTATTAATCTACAAAATGGCAGTTTAGGGTTTCGAAGATCCTTCAAATTGTTATTCCATGTTTAATATGTATTATTGACTCAGTGAAAGACTTGATTGAATAAGAAGCAACATATAAGGACTCCCTACATTAAAATTTAAGGTATTAACAATGAGGGAAGTATTTGGCACTCGCAACTTTTGAGCCCTCAGGCACAATGTATTCAGGAAGCTGCGCCCCAAAGAACCAGTGCGCCAAGGTATATTTCAGATGTAAATGATGATACGCCATAACCCGAATTAGCTTGTTATCTAGGCTCTGATTGACCAACTTATTTCACTTTTGTAATGCGACCGCCGAAGGCGCGAGCAAAATTTTAAGGATATTGAATCAAAAATATGCATTTCTACAGTTCTGTTTTTCTTGAAATATGAAAAATCGTAATCACCAATGGTTTAATTATATTGATAATTTGAAAATGTAAACGCGTATCCATAATTTTATGCGTTTTTACTTTCCGACATGCGTTTTCTAAACGCGCGCCCTTGATTTTCGTGCGTTTTTGAGGAATTTGGTGTGAAAAATAAGGCAAAAACGCGCCCTCGGACGAACCCTGTATAAACTGGGAACTTCATTAAAATGGACGCCCCGGAAAAGGCAAAGATATTATCTAAGCCCACGCTCAATTACAAATTCCATCGGTTTCATTTACGTATCATATTGAGCCTTTATTCAGTATATACAATAAATTTAACTTATTTTGTTTAAGATGTTTATAGACAGTGCCGACATGTCGTTATATCACCTTCATTTTGTTTCAAAGATGCTGGCGTCGGGCGCCGATCTTAACCAAGAAATGTCGCTGTTGCCTGGCGAAGAGGACGCGCTCAAGGAATCCGTCTATGCCGGCGGACCAGGGTAAGCATATAAAACCATTTGCTCATTGGTTAATTTGGGCGTTGACTTTATTGAATGACATATTGGAAGCTGGATAAAATATCATGATTTTATTAAACGACATATTGAAAGATGGATAAAATGTAATTTGTGACCATTCCTGAGTGTGATTGATCAGAGGGATTAATTTCATATCAACGAGCTAAAATAAAGATGATATTGTGATAAACTTATGCAAAATATCAAGTATCAGCAAATTAATCCATCAGATCAATGATGAAATCATTTTCATTTAAGCTGGTTCATACGAAAATTGTAACCCATCTTAATCGTATTTTTTTTCCGCAGCACCAAACCGCGCACTCCCCGCTCCTCCCCTCGCACCTCATCCAAGGGCAGCCGGCCCCCTCGCGGCCCAACCGCCCATTCCACGCCCAGCGCCAAACACGCCCATCGCTCTCCACCATCCAATCAGATCCAAGCAGAACGTGAGCATGCGCACTATGCGACGCCGCCACAGGAGGAGACGATTGAGGAGGATTCGTTGTTTCAGCAGAAAAGGAGATCGCCTGATCAAGTGCAGTCGCAGGTGTCTATAGTGAGCGAGGGGACGCCAGTGGATGGTAAGTGCAAATCGTTTGATCACATTGTTGCATATATAATAATTATAAAATGTATAAGATTAGTAATGGATAATATCTCAAGTACAGGCGACAATGATATATTGAAGGACAAGTTCATTTTGCCCATTACCTTATGCATACGAAATAGGAAAATAGGGGAAGATTATAGAGGGGTTTTAGGAACTAGCAATCTTAATTAAGTGCTGAGTAATGCCAATACAATTTTGGGTAACATCACGCGAATTGATAAGCTAAATATCAATATGATAATGTTAAATGTTCAACAAGTTGATCATTTAAACTTAATCTCAATGATCACTATTTCAAGGGGAAGACGAGTCAGTCTCAGAAGACATCGATGAAAGCATAAGCGAAGACATTCCTCCCGCTGTGGTCGCCAGACCCCGAGGCCCAGGTAAGATCCATACGGATCTATAACGCCCCTTATCTATCTATCCTCTCATGCCATAGCTGTCTCTCAATCCCTTAACAGGGTTCCCGTGGAAATGGGAAAATCATGGACCAGTAAAAAAAAAGTTTTTCTTTAGGCACCTTGTCTTATCCCTTTTGTTGTTCCCTCTTTTTCTGTATCACTTTTCAAACCTTTTCATCATATACCTGATGATATCCTTCTCCATTCCTAATAATTCGTCCCCGCAATCTCTTTATCTGATGCCACTTAAAGTATAAGTATCCCATTGTGAAATTAGTATAGTTGTTTGATATATGTTTGATATACAGTACAGTACATGTAGTTCTATGTCTCCCCGATGTTTAGATTGCCGAAATTAAACGTGTAGTGTTTTGTCATGTGGTTCGGTTGCTGTTTGTGTATGCTTTTAATATAGACCAAGCTATAATGTTATCTTTGTACTTCATGCCTTAAAATACTTATGCCGTATCACTAAACACATTTCATCATGTATGATTATGTAAACAGAAGAGAAAGAAGGATCTAGCGATGAGGATTTGTCGGAAAACAGGAGTAACCTAGGTGGGAAACCAAGCTGGCGAATAAGCTATGATCTATAAATAAGAAATAATGATTCTGTTGTATAAATGTTTGATAACACTTAAACCTTTTGTTCACTTTTAACCCTTTATCTTAATAGTTGAGTTTCTACATATAAATTTTGCTTCACTTTTTCAATGGACGGAGTTATCATATTAAGAGAATTTCTTCACTTCTAATGCTATTGATTGAAATAAGCGCCTTATCCCATCACTTTTGATTCACCAGCACTGTTAGATTCTTGCGTCGCTTCTCAGAATGATTTGATATCGTTAAGGTTTTGGCATGACAAAAGTCGGAACGATATTTGCTTAAATCAGATGTAATGTTAAATTAAAAAGGAATCTTCTTGCTCTGAAATTCATTTAATCTATATTTCTCCTCTGACATCTAAAACTTTTGCATCAGTTTCTTTGAAAAAATCGATGCAAACTAGTGATTGTTCTGTTTGCAACGAATTAAAAATCGATGTTTTTATGTCATTCCCGGAATACTTATTTTATGGTTTTTTATCCTGCTTAATGTCAAATAATTTTCTTATCCTAGACTCTATTTTATCTCTAGTACTTGCGAAAACGAGTGTCCATAAAATTGTATATTTTCATTTAAAAATGGATATCAAGCATTTTCTTAATACATTGTATTTATTTAAGGCCTTAAAGTGCTCACTGTTAAACATCCTATGTTCCATATACATGCATTATTCACGCGCAAATCCAGGTTTAAAAAGATATCCCGTTTACCAAAGAAGTGTTTGCAATGACCAAACAGAGGATAGCTCATTGTCCTATTATATTTGGCTCGAAAAGCGTCTTAAGCCTAGGAGTTTACAATATTCAGGTTAAAGATAGAGCAAGCCATGCAAATATATATAGGCATAGCTAATATCTATATATTATATTTTATCATATCATATTATATAATGCCTAATATAACTACATCATTAACATTTATAGACTTTTTTATGCATGTATATTAAAAACCGTTTAGAAATCACAGTATCACAGTAAAAACATTTTGATTATTGACATAAAGATAATGTCTATAGTTGGAAATATACCACATTGCTTAATGATATTTGTAGTAGTCGTACATCATCTGCATGTACATGGTATTCGAGCAGTCTCGTACTCTCAATACATCAACTATATAGCATACCATATTACCGATATATAGCACTCAATATATTTATTTATACGCCAATTACATTTTTTCAAAATTCCGTGTGTAAGGACTGACCAATTCAAACATTTTTTTCTGGACGATGTTGCTTGAAATTAACATATAGGCCATGAAAGGATCATTCGACTTTTATGTAAAACAGCTAATAAAAAACGATTGGTCATAAATATAAATATGCTAATATATAATATATGTAAAGGAGTAGAATTCACATTATGAAGCATAATTCAGAACCGTTTCTTTTTAAAAGCGAAAATGAATTGTCATCCACTTCTAATTCTCTTAAATATTCATTTTTCATATGCATGATATATTCCTTTGCTTATGTACTATTTTCCCAGTTTACTCACGTTTCTGCATGTCGATGTGTTCTCATTTACCTGTGTATATGTATTATTTTATCATCTCCTGCTTTATATTTTATATGAATAAATGTACCTTACCTAATTTTGCTACGGTATAAGATTATGTTTCTGTTATAACGCATCTATAACTTTGTTAAACTTATTCAATAATGTTCATTGCTCATATGCAAGGGTTTTCACACTTACACCCTTACACACACTTACACTTACACATGTTATGCCATGTAATCGTTGACATATCTCTGGATTCATTTATGCTGCTTAATTATATCACAATTTATCGATGGTACCTAATTTTGTATCATGTTTTACAACATTCTAATATTTCGCTTTATACAAGTTTTTTTCCTACCAAATATATGACTGTCTAAACTCTTTGATATCAAAATTATAGACCTATATATTTAATGCTTTGCTTTAAACACATTGTTTATTTAACTGAAACTTTAAAGATAAAAACATACATTTTAGTTTGATTGGTTTATTTTACGCGATGAAATGTTTTTGACAGGAAATGACACATTGGACAAGTCACCAGAAGAACTGATTGCCGAGGAACTTGGAGAATCTTATGTAAGTTATCGCGATGTTTTTACAACGTATATATAAATTCTTGAACTTTGATATATACAAGCATATGATTATGGACCTATCTATCTAATAGTTGTTTAAAACAAAACGATCGCGCATTCAAATTGATGTATTTATTTATGTGATTTATGGGATTTTTTTGCTTGCGTTTTAACATTTGATGCGCTTTTATGACCGTCGTTCATTTTACAATTTCACTTATTTCGATCTTTGTAGGGACGTAAGGGAGACGACACTATGTTTGGAGACAGAAGTAAAGGTAAGAAAAAAACGAAACGTTTTGCCATGACTTATCTGAATATTTACCCATTCAAATGTTTTATAACCTCTTTCTTATTATAAATTTACGATGATTCTCATTTTAATTGGAATAAAATATCATTTTATAATCAATAATCGGCATCCTTTCGAAACTAATTTTTTAATGTTATAAAAATAATGTAAGCATTTACTTTGCATAAAATATATTTGAATAGTTGCGGTCTGTTTTAAATTGTAACCTAATAATACATCTATACTGGTTTTAATGTAACCTAATGATAATAATTGTCAAATTATGACGTCACAGATGACGAGAGCGACATTGAATCGGCGCGATCACGGATCACAAATTCTGAGACCGAAAGCGAGGTCGTCATGCAATCGCCCAATTCCAGGCCCGGATCTCAACTACTTACACTGGTGAGTATTGCTTTCAACACAAAGCATTATGCAATGATGTTCGTATATAAAATACATGTACAGGCTGTATATACTGGTTAAAATGTGCAATGTAGATACTTTGAGAGGAAGTTGATATAGAAACATCCATTTTTGCTCAAAATTTGATAGTCGAAAGGTGACAACATATGAATAGGTTCTTGTTGCTTAATTGTAATCTTCAAAATGCAATATCAATCTGTCGTCAGTTGTACATTATTCACGGGAGGTGACTGATGCGATTAAAATGAGTATCAAATACCGCCTTCTTGAAAAATTCGGATGTATTCATCTGTAATTCATTGATAAATATGCTATATTTTATGGCATATTGCTCAAATCAATTACCGATGTGTTAATGCTTAATCTTCCCATTTAACAGCACGCGGCTGACACGGTAAAAGTAAGCATCAACCACCTGTCCTTCTACGAGGACGCGCCACTCTACCAGCACGACACGGTCACCAAGCTCTTCGTCGAATACCGCTTCCTCGACGTGGCGCCCGAAGAAACAGAGACGCCCTATGCGCTGCCCAAGCCACAGCCCAATAGGGACATCAGTTTCAATTTCACCAAGAGTAAGTATTAGAGGGGTATTTCTTTGCTATTAGGGTTTAAGAGGAAGGGTTTTGAATACCGCTTTTTGGACGTGGCGCCCGAAGAAACAGAGACGCCCTATGCGCTGCCCAAGCCACAGCCCAATAGGGACATCAGTTTCAATTTCACCAAGAGTAAGTATAAAAGGGGTATTTCTTTGCTATAAGGGTTTAAGAGGAAGGGTTGTAAATACCGCTTCCTCGACGTGGCGCCCGAAGAAACAGAGACGCCCTACGCGCTGCCCAAGCCACAGCCCAATAGGGATATCAGTTTCAATTTCACTAAGAGTAAGTACATTCAAAGCACACTACCGTTCGCTTCAAATATATTTGCTTCCTCGACGTGGCGCCCGAAGAAACAGAGACGCCCTATGCGCTGCCCAAGCCACAGCCCAACAGGGACATCAGTTTCAATTTCACCATGAGTAAGTAGTGAAGAGGCATCCTGAATATTGTTTTGCTAACGAGGTTTGAGAAGAAAGGGTTTGGTATAGCGGGGATAGGGATAGATCTTAATGCGCTTTACGTACCCATGCTTTAACATATTCTCAATGCCTAAGGTCACCATTTATCTTGACTTAATGTAGAATCACAAGACATTAAATTTGGTAAAGCCATAGAAGATAGCATGTTTTATTGACATTCATTGCTCAAATAAATTTCATCATTGATTAACTTATTGATTTGGTACATATTGCAGTATTCCACGTTGACTTTGACAACTTCTACGAGCGACGACAGTACCTTGCCAGCATGCTCCTTCCGGAAGACCCGCTGGATGGCAAGTAAGTGCCAAACATGTTGTGAAAATGAAACTATGTTAAAATGTTTTGTGTAATATTCAACAAAACTAGCCCTTGTCGAGCGAGCTTATTGAGCATAACTTAAATCATAATAGCAACATGTAACAATAAGAAAGACACCTCTTTACCATTTAAACTCACTCAACATATAAAAATTATTCTATTATAACCCATTCGACGATCAAGATAACCGTCATAAACTTTGAAAAAAATACAGTAAGAGGAACAATACTCTATTTCTATTTTCTAATGAGTAAGAAATCAGTTAATACCAAGCATATCATACATTCCAATTTTAGGATCAAGATGACGATCGTGAGCGAGCCCGAGGACGAGGACGGCGAGTGCGAGGACGTGGGCAAGGCGTACGTGAGTGTGCGCGACATTCTGCGCAATGACAAGGATTTGGAGGAACAGGATGTCGATAGTAAGTCGCTGTGCATTGTATACTATAAAGATCTTACGAAGCTGATCCTGAGATAGAAAGGGTGATTCAGTCTTTGAGAGAGCCAGAATATTGATGATACTTAGATCTTCAATGAAGAAAAAAAAATGTATATGTTATAATAGCTGTACAGTCTCTTTATCTGTTCTCCTAACCATTTTCATTCGTTATATGTTCTCGCTTTCTGATACATTCGTTAGGGAAGGATGGGAGCTGGGGCGGGCGGATGGGAAACGTATGAAGTTGACATCTTCTAGATGAAAAACAATAATCGATCGCGTATGAAGTAATTGAACATTTAATCTTAGCCATACTTTACTAAACTTTGTTTCAGTTCTTGACGCTGAGAACGAGTCGATCGTGGTCGGTTGCCTCAACGTCACCGTCAAATGCCTCGACGCCCTCAAGGCGGTGCAGGCCGAAATGGGCCAAGATGCATTCTAGATTGTGTGATGGAAAATATGGAAATCTGGATTATGATATAATTGTGCGATGGAGAATTATGATTGTATAGACTGCCATAATATATGTTGGGTCAATAGAATGTATTATGTAGGAGTCAGTGTATATGCATAGCAGATGTGCGATATCAAATTATATTTGTCTTTAATTATTTCTCATAAATGTGATGTTATATTCCTGTATATGGTCCAGAGCTCTTTACGTTTTTTAGTAAGTAGTGCTAAAATGTCAAATTTCTTTTAGTCTTTTTATTTCATGGTGAATACAATTTTGTGTATTGTTTTCATGTTTGATATTGTCTCAATCGTCGACAAGCATGATCATAACACATAAGCGCGTTTTTTTTTCGTTTCTATACACGCGAATTCATTATTGTGTTTTAAACAATGATTTAAACGATGTCCCTCTGTAAATATAATTTCGAATATTTCAATATGATTATGATACATGTACCAAGTCTGTGATAGGATTTTATTGTACAATTTTTTGTTATGTATTTTAAAGTGATATTATCAAATAAAAACTTGTTTTATCTGAAGATAGAAAACATTTACGTGGCGGGTAGAATACTCGTATATATGAGATACACCAAATAGGTATTGCTTCAAAAGTTAACAACGATGTTCAAAGTCAGTGCACATTATGCCTTTCCGTCCATATTCTGTCGAGGAGCTTGTCAACTAACACACCTCAAAAATTTCAAAATGTTCTAGACCGAAAAAGAAGACTCCTAATGAAGCTGCCGTCCATGAAGCACTGGATATATTTTCCGTCCAATTTTTAATAGTTTATTATAAATATTTTTGTTTGATGTTTATCAATTATGAGACATTGCATATTGTTTATTTTTCAATAAAATTATATTGTAGCATTTTTATGTTTTATTTGTGATACTATAAGCGTTACAATTCTTACATACAAACATGTGCGAAGGATGACAAGATGCAAAGAACCATAAGTCTTGAGCATTCCTTCAGACTGACAAATACAATACAATGAACATTTTTATGGGTTTCTTCCCGATGTTAGATGATTAATCCAAAATTATGCATGTAGATGTGCATATGATATTCTATAGTTATAATGCAGAGCAGATGTGTTCCAATCAAGAAGGGATAACAGTGCAGGGATGCATTTGGGCTGCGCCGTTGGGCAAATGGTACAGAAAAATTACCACGGGCGCACTTTTCGGAAAAGAGTGTGCCCGTCATAACGCACTGTTTTTCCCTTCGGGCGCACTTTTTGAAAATGAATGCGCCCGACTTTTCACATGTTGTATTTTTTTAAAATACTGTTTCCCCCTTTACTGGGTCGATTCGTTTTTTTTGTCTATAAAGTGCTCTATGTAGGTTGGCCAGCGTCAGGGAAAATAAGGGAATTTCACAATCAATTTTCAAATCCGGCAAAATCGGAGAATTTCGCCCTTTTTGGTACACATCCGGTGATTTAATTATGGATTAGGGGAAAAAATCAAGAATAAATGATTTTTTTGTTTGATTTCCCTGAAAGTGTATTTGAATTATAAGTGAAGTTTTTATGATTTCCTCGAAAATGTTCGCACGCGCCTTCGGCGCTTCCATATTTAAAAAAGTGTTTTTTTCTTTTGTCCTTTCTACTTAATGCAATTGGTTATCCGACGGAACCCTGTCGTTTGGCCCAAAATTACAATACGCATGATAATACGAAGGTTCAAACTTTCGTCGAACATGTAAGTTAATTTTAGATGACAAATAATTAAGCAGAATATATGTTTACCTGAATTCTGAAAGAGGATTTAATAGTGCCATTTTTTAGTTTTGTACTAGAGAATATCTTACCCATTTACATAAATGCTTAACTGCCAAATAATCACAGGTATCTAAAAGGAAAGCTATGGATTATAAATAGGACTCAAATAAACAGTAAACAAACAGTTATATCAATACATGTACACAGTGCCAGTACACAAATGCCAGTGCCTACAATGATATCGATCAATTATTGATATGAATTATAAAACACAAGGAAGTACACTACTATTATTCGAAAAAGAAGAAAACGGATATCAGCATAAATATTTTTTTTTGGATGTTTGCATTCTAATGATATTAATATGGCCACAAACAAAAATCAAGGTATGCCTTTATTTCTTATTGGATTTCTAACTATAATTCTACATTTGTAAACATTTTGTATGCAATACCTCTACGCGCATTTGGCTTTTATTATACTGAAAGCTAATATTTGAAAACAGCCACAACATTGACTGGGTCGGCGAAAACAGTTTTATATTCGAAGTATATGTGATATTGTAGTAGAGTCTAATTGATTCAAGATTTATCCGAATTTCTCAATCGTTGCATTTTAGCTGAATGATGAAACCAAAATTATTCCAAAAATCCTTCTATGTCACAGGTTTACTAGACGAAAACGCCAAACGAGAGCTTCAGAGAAACTCAGACCAACTGATTTCCAATTTGCGAACCGATAAATTGATCATAAAACTCTTTTCTGCTCGTTTGATCACGTGGGCAGAGAAAGCGCACCTGGGTCAACTTCAATTAGAACGACAGAAAGCAGAATATCTTATCGATGTGTTAAATAAAGGAACATATGAGCATTTGGAAACATTTAAGGAAGCACTGCACAGTACATGTCAGTCGCATTTAGTTAACTTGATTCCTTAAGCCAATTCAATGACAAATCCTTATCTAACCCACACGGACGTAAAATGGAGTTTCAATCAACAAATCATAATGGATAACAAGGATGTACCTTAGCCCAAATCGTAAGGTCACGACCGTCTTTCAAAATGACATTGGCGCGGGCAAATTGATTCTCACGCCCGATATTTAGTTTAAACAATCACGTTTCGAATGCGACTGCTGAAGGCTCGAGCGCACATTTTTTGGGTATTTGAAAATAAATACTTTTTGCACCATGTGATTTTCATTTAAATCAGCAGTTGCTCCAGCGCGTCTGAAACGACACTTGCTAGGATAAAGCAACGTTCATAGACGCAACCGTGCGACCGCTTAGGTGCACCCCTGGGCTAAGATTGGTTCTTAAGTTGCCATAAACAGTTAAGGATTAAGCCACCACTTGTTACGAAAGGTCTGGGTGATAACAGTGCGTTTATGCTATCAGATAATGAATCATTGTTATATTTGTTTGAATATATTTATTTGTTAAGCTCGTTAATTTATATGAAACTTTGGATTTACCCCGGTATTTCTGGGTATTAAGCTATTGCATGTATGTATCTATTGTGCTTATATTAGTAACGTGTTGAACGTTTTTAATAATAATTGTTTATAACATCTCGCCAATGCTCTGTTGTGGAGGTATTGAGCTATAATTGATATATTTCAGGACTTTATTGACCGTGAAAAATAATTAACATATCCTGTTTTATACATTCTCGAACACTTTAATATATTAAATTAAAACCGCTCAGATAAAAGAGAAACTGACAAACAGTTTGAAAGTGTTTAACATAAAACTCTTATATGAACTGCTGTCTACGAAGCACTGGATATATTTTCCGTCCATTTTCTAGTAATCTAATGTAATTACTTTTGTTTGGTGTTTATCCATTATGAGACATAACATATTGTTTTTTTTTCAATTAAACTATTTTGAAGCGATTTTATTTTTTATTTGTCATAATGTCATAATGTTTAATCATTTACAAACAAACAAAAAGATAGGATAAGGACACAGTCAAAAAGCAAAAAAACATACATCTTGTGTATTCCTGTAGACAGATAGATACAATGCAATGAATATTTGTTATTGGTTAAGGTGTTACGCAATACGTGAATCGAGTTGTCGCTGAAGTGATGACGATGATATGATAGCTATGATATGACCATGTAGGAAAAATGATTTTTTTCGCTATTCTGTCCCGGGCTAATTTTAACTATTTTACGGTAACACTTATTTATGGGCATATTTTGCTGGTTTACGGTATATGTAAACAGTGGGAAATTTAAGTTTCTGGAATAATTTAAAGTTATAAAATGTGAAATAAATGTTTGCTGATGTAATAAAATAATATGATAATTATGGAATGTACAATTTTGATGAATATTGTAATTCGTTAATTATTCGCTCCGTTGTTAAAAAGTCCACCTGCGGAAATGGAGGGCCGCTTAGGCGCATATTGTTTTGCTCACTTTTTGACAAGATTTTGATGAGACAAGAAGTCAAATACTAAAATGTAAACGTGTAATTCAAACACGTGGATCTTAGGGCTTTAGCCCGTAAAATGGATAATTAAGAGGGTTTTTATAACTGATGTTCAGGTACGTGTATTTACAACAGTTGATGTAAACCGTTGTGTCTTTTGGCTCGTCATGAGTACGAGGGTTTTGCAATAATTTTGGCCACGATGTATTCATGTAAAAGTCCATAAATTTATGTGTAAAATTCATTGATTTGTTCCTTGTTGATCTGTAATGTGTTTTGGGCCGTAATTTGATAAAGTAATAAGTGAGCTATGCTTGATTTAAAACGTGATTCGTTTTGTTGTGAAATCATGGAATTTATGAACTTTTGCTCTTGTTAAATTAATGAGATTTCTGGATGAATATAAGTATTGATTCGTTATATGAATAATTCTTGATTTGAACTGTGCTTTGATTTTATGAAATGAAAGTAAGGATTGTTTATTTGCTTTAAATTTAGCCCCGGGTGTTCGACGAGAGAGGTCGACATTGAGTCAGACGTGAGCTGTCCGACGGGAGACGTCGACGCGAGGTGTCCATCGCAAGGGCACCGGTTCGAACCGCCGCTTGAGGAAATCGCTGGCATGGCGTTTCGTAGTCGCTTTTGGATAGCGAGCCCCTCGATTATTATCGAGGCTACATTGTTACAGAACTCGGAAATGTGCTTCGGAAAGTATAACTCTAGCGCCGAAGGCGCGTGTGAAAGGAGCCGAGTACAACCGGATTCAACGTATTCGACTATCCATGTTTATGATCCGGAAATGTTGCGTAGCGAGCGCGCAAGGAGCATTTTGAGTTATTTTGTCGGTTTGATATCGAGATCTGAGCCGAGGGGATCATTTGTTTATGGAATCATGAGTTGATAAGGTAACGGGTTGGATATATTTTCATAGTATGATCGCTCAAGTAGCTTGCATGTATGTTTTCTTTATGTTCAATAAATATATAAATATATATATTGTCTGCTTTGTCTGTTTTGCGTCTGGTCGTAATCGTCCGTGAAAAGGCATTTATGACAGACCATTGTACAATGATGGATATCTTCGATTTAACGATGGATGTCTTTGTTTAATCTTTACTCAACTCTATCACATGGTTAATATGTCCAAACAATCTTCGTCCCCTGTTATAACCTATACTTACCTGTCCTTTTTACTAAATGCTATTGATAATCCGGCGTTGTCATTCGGGCGCAATTCATAACTCGATTAAATGATAAAACGTAGGTATTATATTTCGTCGACCATGTATGTTAGTTTTTGATTACAAATTATTCAGCGGTAGACTATGCATTTTTCCCTGAATCATGAAGAAAGATTTGATAGTGCAAAGTTTTCATTAAATTTGTGCTAGTTAATATAATAACTAGACGTATTAATATAATTTTTGGACGGATCGTTAGTGTTTAATGTATGATCAGATTTTTTCAGATGACATATCACCCTCTGTTACATTAACAACTTAATTACTCGATTATGTAATATCAGTTGAATGTAAAGTACACTTTTTGAAAAAATTTCGGACAGCGTGTATCAAATATTCGGACATAATGTTATAATTTCATTATAAAAAATGCATGCTAAACCATATGATTAGAACCTGAAATTTAAAATCAGACCTAAACCTGATACTCCAGTTTTTGGACCGGGTATCAATATGCTGATACCGTTGGTATATGGATATTTGATGATCACGTCCATATAAAGATATCTAATTATACATAATTACTTATTCGATTAAAATAGTAATTAAGATACGCCCCTTATTGTGGGTAAGCGCTTGTAGAGTGGGAAATCAAAATAAAATATTTGATATGATATACCTGCATGTGTCATAATCATGATTTTACGTAACTCACCTGCCTGATTTGGCTTTGAAAATATTGAAATGTTTATGTTAGAGTAATAATAGGGTTTTTTATGGTGAGACATTCCGGATTCATCATATTATGGATTTATTCCTAGCAAACCTTAGTAAGACAACAATGACAGCACAACACTTGACAATTATTATTATGCAAACCATGAGAGACCTGTCGATCATATCAAACACACTTAGTTATTGTGTATCTTATCATTCTGTGCGTGGCGCCTCTAAACTTGTTTATGGCCTACTATAGAGAGTTTGCGCCCTGTGTAACAGGGCGAAGTACAATGTGTAAAATTTAAGTAATGCATATTAAAATAAACGTTTGAATTGTCAATCAATTTTACTTATTCTGATTTCAAAGAGTGTGATAAAGAAAAACGACTTTGTTTCGTTTGAATCAATGAATGATACAAAAAGGATAAAGACAAAACTAAAATATATTTATGAATATCACCATGAAAAAAAAGAGATTTTATTTAATCGAAGTGAAGAAAACATAAAAAGGAGTTTCATCTTGATAGAATCATCAAAACGGTTATTTAAGTCGATGTACTATGTATGATTTGAATGTCAACATGAATTGGTCATCAAATTTTGATATAACTATTATAGGGTCTACAATGCATTTGTTAGAATATAAACATATTATAAAATTCTGCCAACTACACTCTGTCTGACTATTGATGCAGCCAGTTTTGATAGTCACATTTTTTACTCATTTTTACTCATTCAGGTAGTTATTTGACAGTAAGTAAATATGACGTCTAAATAAACCAATGATAAAATGTACACAAACGAAAATTGTGCTGATTTTGCCAGAAAACATTGATTAATATGACTATTTACATAAATATTCAACTGCTTACCGAGGTAAACCATGCGGAATAATAATACCTAGTATCGTAAAGGAAAGCTATAGAGTATATTTAGGGCATAAATAAACAACAAATAGACTGTATTAGGTCAATACATGCAAATGACATTCCAGTACTAACCATGCTATCGATCAATTATTGATATGAAGTGTAAAACACAAGGAAGTATATTACTTCTCGAAAATTATATCAATACATAATAATTAATTTTGGATGTTTATTATTTTGATTATTTTGAAATGGCCACAAACAAAAATCAAGGTATTTCATTTTTCTTATTTAATTTCTAACAATATTCATTAATATACATTTTGTATCCAAATTATTTGGCCCTTATTACATAAAGTAAGCGATTTTGGAATCGCAAGTCTATTTTTCTCTAACAAGGCCTTTGCGTCTTCATGTATATGCTGGGCATAGCATAGCTTGTTGGTGCAAGGAGTTTAGGCAACGGTTAGGTTTATTTACGGATTTAGGTAAATAGGTTGATTTTTTTATTGAATCACATGTCTGTTCCTCTTTTTTAATTCGACTTTTGTAAAATATAAAGGCACATCACCATAGCAATCGTTTAGAGAACTTATATGTGTCGAATAAGTTCACGCCTGACTTTGTATGCACATTAATTCTCTCATGTAAAATATGTTTGTACCCTTTCATAGATCATTGTTATATTGTGACGTTGGCAATAAAAAACTTTTTGCTAAAATAATCACACTTTATACATGAAGAATAATGAAAGTTGATTATGTGAAAAATTTCGTTTAAGAAAATTTACTGATTAAAAAGTTAAAGACCAAAACATCTCTTAAGCGATTATTTTTGAACACGTTACATAGATTAAAAGTTTATATGATATCGAAATTTATGCAAGATATATTGAAAAATTATTAATCGAGATTTCGTAACTGATTGATGGAGGGTTGCGTGATTGCAAGATTACGTGTGTTTGCAGAACTTAATTTTAGCAATGAGAAGGGACAATTGAAAGGCTCCAAGCAACAATATTTTGAGTCGACTTAAACTGTTTCGCCAAAATGTAATTAAAGTTATTGCGATGGCTGTAAATTTTTGTTTTTCTACAGATTACGTCTGTGATTGTCTATTGCTTTTAGTAGCAAAAGAGATTTCAAATGAACAGCTTAGTCTTGGCATTGAATTGAAAGTTGGCCATTCATCAATCGAAAATTTACAAAGGGAAAACCGTAAAATGGAGGATTGCACATTTAAAATACTATCTCTTTGGCGAAATGAACGTGTTGTTAATCAGAAGAAAACTCTTTGCAAGGCTTTAGAGAGCGTGGGTCGCAACGATATCGTTTAGAAAGTTAGAGGTCACACAAAGGTATCACTTATCATAATTATTTATTTTATTTTTATTCCTGAGAGAAACATAAAGGTTTTGTTCATATTGCAATATTTGCAAAGGGACGTTATATTTTTTGACAAGTATGTAAACTATATATATCCAAAATATTTCACCATTAATTATTAGTCTGCAGCCAAAATAATTCATTTATGTAATCACCATTTATATATGATGTGCTTTATTGCAAAGGGATGCATGGCGTGTTTGAGCTTTAGCATGCACACCCTTTCAATTGAAGGTAAGCTAAAACATTTTCGTCTGATATTTCGTTTCATTTGATATATTTCATATTCAAGATGCAATTCAGATTCAAACTAACTTTAAATTTCTTTCGTAATCAAATCAGCAGGAGCAAAAATGCGTTTTTCTTTTTGTTAAATTAGATAGATAATTAAAGTATTCATTAGAATAATGTTTTTGTTATTTCAGAACTTTTATCCACAGAAGACAAAAACGTGATTCAACGGGAATTTGCAAATCTGGTAAAACATATGAATTGTAAAGCGCTCGTCAGAGAATTATTTTCTGCTCGTGGCATCGATCACTCACAGAAAGAAGAGCTAGATAAGACAAAAACGGACCAGGACAAGGCGGACATTATACTTAGTGCTGTAATGAAAGGTTCCTATAGGCATCTGGAAGCTTTGAAAATAGCATTAAAGGCGACTGATCAGGAACACCTTGCAAAGCTATTGCCATAAATATGTCAAACCGTTCATTTGTATCTAGAGCGCTCTAGAATACACATAATAAATTTTGGGAAACATGTATGTATGGGATTACTAAAAGAAAGATATGTCACAGCATACCACATTCTTTGTTCGAATAGTCGATGTAATTAACATACAAAATTCGATATTTCAACATGAATGCAAATAGCGTTTCACTAGAAATGATTTCAAAAGGCACTTCGAATCTCATGTTTAAAACCACGTTTAAAATCTTAAACTGTTATGTATACATTGGTCTATAATTTCAAGAAGATTAACTTCTATGTGTGAAGTGTATTATTTTTGCCTGCGATGCAGATTGTGAAATGAATTAGATAGTGAATTACTATTGCTTTTTCAGCAAAAACAAAAACTTATTATTTATTAGAATGTATATAAAATATTGCGAAATATAACAGTAAAACACAAAGATGAACAAAAAATCACCGGTAGATAAATACAACTCAAATAAATACATATTCAAGGAAAATTATAAATAAAGGAAGATGTTACAGCAAATTTCATGGAATATAACATAAAATAGAAAATAAGAAATCAAACATATCCACTCAATTTAACGTTGGAGATGTTGGGATTGTGGTGGAGAATAATTTACAAATTATATTATATACTTTGATATAATAATACAGAATACAAATAAAATTATTATAACAATCACATTTTACATTTGAGGGCTAAATCATATGTTAATTATATGTTATATATTAAAGCAGTCTACACACTGAACAATGTAAAGATGAATCCTTACACATGTTGAATTGTGATAGGCTTAAGAGTTACAAATACTCGAGAGCACAAACAATGTTTTAATAACTGAGTGAAAAAAACCTATTTTTGCCTGCGTTACAGATTGTTAAATACTTGTAATGAAACTAAATCAACTTTGCAATCTAATAAAATATATATAATGTTCGCGCTTGGAGTGAAAACTCGAACTGCCTTGTTCGCGTTTCTGATAATATACCAAAAATAAATTATGACGTCATGTTTAACCGCAGCGAATCTATACTAAGTTTTCGGCACATATTTTTATTGTTGAAGTAAAATCTTCACTTAACATTACCTATTACTTTAGTAATACAAAACCCTTAACATTCTAAACATCACAATGCCGTCGACTTTGTATCGAATCTAAAACAGCATATTGCCGTTGTTTTCTAAGATTTTACATCGTGTTTGTCAAATAAAGGAAGATAGTAAAAAATTTATAAACGAAATGAATATACAACATGAAAACTGATTTCATGCTAGATAACGTTTGTCCTTAAGTTCACATTAACTATTGTCGTTAATGCTTAACTTGTGATTAAGCTATGCCATGGGCAATTTTTATCTATTGAAATTAAAAGCAAAGCGAAGGATTACATATAGCTGGCAGAAATACATATATCTCAATAATACATGCATGAAATAACAATGTTTTCGAGCAATAATTGATATAAACATCAAATACAAGAAAATGCACTTCTATTTGTGGGAAAGAACAAAAAAATTATCCGGCTAAAATAATTTATTTGGAATATTCATAATATAACATAGTTTAAATGGCCACCAACAAAAAACAAGGTATTCCATTATTTCATTTTGTTTCTAACGTTATATATCAATATTAATTTTGCATGTGTGGTCTATACACGCGTTTGAATGTTAAAATATTGAACACAGATATCCTCAAAAACCCATATGTTTATTTTGATCTGCAATCAATCATTTTAAGATGCGATTATAACAATTTATAGCAAAATCCAGTGCTTACAGGTCCGCTCTAAATAAGTAGCATTTTTCATGATTTTTCAGACAAATTTAATGTCGTTTTTCGTTATTTTCTCAATAGTTCTCGCCTGTGATCTTCTTTTGCACTTGGTGGCGAAAATGATTTCAACAGAACAGCTGAGTCTTGGTATTAAACTGCATATTGATATCCCAACAATAAAAAATATACAAAAACAAAACTCTGAAGTGGTGGACGGCACAGTTATGATACTATCTCAATGGAGAAATACATGTGACAAGAATCCAAACATAACCCTTTGTAAAGCGCTTACAGAATTGGGCCGCAACGATATCGTTTTAAAAGTGAAAGATCATACGAAGGTACCCTACTCATAAACTTTGAAATTTGCCATTCTGCTGAGGAATATAATGATTTGGCATTAGTTATGCATGGTTTAAGATTACAGTAAAATAATAGATTAAGTATAATGATGGTTAAATAGCATCTAAATAAACTATTATGTACGTTGATATTTTATGTTTATTTTAAAAGTCCTAATGTCGAAGATTGATAACAAAGATATTTGTATAACCAATTTTATATTATACTTGTTGCGAAGGGATGTGCAGCGTGTTTGAATTTGAGCACGGAGAAACTTTCAGTTGAAGGTAAGTTTTACATATAACGATTTGATTTTGTATATCGTTATCAATTACCATATATTGCCAAAATATGTGTGTTGTTCAAAGTAAAACTCGTATAAGTACATTGCTTTTGTGTATATTAAGCATAGAAACTCACGTATTATAATTCCAGAATCTGTAGAAGACAAAACCCATATTAGCAAATGGGCTTCGCCAATCTGACATCAAATATGAGATGTAAAGATCGTCAGATTCTCTACTAGTGACATTGAACAATCGCGGAAAAGATAGCCTAATCGGGCAAAACGAGATGCGGACAAGACTGACTATATGCTTTGTAATGAAAGTTTTCCATAAACAAATAACCGAAAAAGTAGAAGCCGACCAGGATCAGCTTGCTGAGTTAATGCCATAGTTATCTCAAACACATGTAATTTATATCACGAAGTATAGGGATAAACACCTTATAACTTTTGCAAAATACTTGGCTATATGATTTTTATTCTGATTTCTTTAGCTCAGATAAATACTACAATATTTTATCTAACACAATTATTGTATATAAGTCATCCTTTATCGAAACATGCCTGCAAATAACTCATTATAACCTTTTGAGAATATCAAACGCCACAATTAATTCTACATTGTTAATAAATTCATAATCTTAGACTATATTGTGAAGTAATTGATAATAAATTGGTAGTGAAATAGTTATAAATATTTGTTAAAAAGAAAAATGTATCTGAAAATGAATTAATTGAATACAATCTAAAATCGAACTTATAAAAAGTGATACTGATATCACGCTTATCATAGTCCATATTATTCCTTGCATTATCAATCTCAATACTCGAACTATATTAACAGTGACATATACATTTGATTATATATATATTCTATATTCTTACAACGATTTTGAAAACTACAGTCCGTTTTTGCAAATTTAAGTGTTTGAAAAAGGACATAGTCGAACCACCTCAGGTACAGTACATATATTTTTCTTATATATTGTGTTTCAATATATTTATGTGTTTATATGTGTCATTCATACAATAACCGAAACAATAATATTCGTTTCAAAAGCGCAACAATCTAGCCACACGATGTCATATCTAAGGTTTGGGTTAGAGTTGATGAACTCTCCGATAGCTGGCTGCAAGCGTCAGAGAAGCCCTATGCGCGACATTCGGATAGATACGTTTTTAAGGTTAGATTAATGCAGATATTTTTGACATATACGCTATACATGTACATGTGAATTACACATTTTTATTGAGAATTGAATATTACAAAATATGTCGGCTATGTCTGCCAAAGGTTCAATTCAAGTAAAAAATTATATGAACTATATTAATACGCAAAAGAGTACACGTCCTTTACTTTTAAATTGTGTATACATTATTCATGTGCATTCCTCAATATCATAAAAATTACGTTAAGCGTTCAACTATTATGAACAGTTTTCTCTTTCTAAATATAGATTAGTGCACTGAGGGCAGTTACATGTATAACCCAACTATCGATCCCTCTCTCTCTCTTCAAGGCTATACATAATATCTGGATATATAATATTGTAATGAGCCAATAATGATAAACTGTGTATTTTAACGTGATTGCCTTACACTTTGAATGACATAATGCGTTCATTTACTCTTTAAAACAAATAAAGGATAACATGGGTGAGTAATTACAATATAACAAATATTTGTAATATAATGAGAGTAATGCGAGTAATGGCAGATAAAAAATTGTTGTATGGCAGCAGTGCTAGACTTACAGAAAAAAAATACTCATAAATGGACTATCTTAAGCAAAATCTTCCGTGTCAAAATTTGCGGTTATGCGTATCGATTTTTTCGTTTATTTTTTTATCGTTTATTCGGTTATTGGTTTATTCAGTTGTTCGTTTATTCGTGTTCGTTTATTCGTTTATTTGTATCAGCTGTCCAAATAGGAGTGGTTTTGACTGTACATCAGGGAAAACATGTAATCACTATCATTGTTATTCGCAAGTTTAATACCAGTTACACAAAGTGATTTAAAGAACAACATCTTTAATTGCCAAGTTAATGTTATACCGATCTTAATAAAATGTAGAGGAAACAAATACTTAGGAGGCGCTCTCCTCATCAAGGTTTTCAACTGTTTGTCTTATCTTTTTCAGACGGAATCAGTGATAAAATTCTGGACTGCGTGGCAAATAATATTTCTACGGAACAGATTAGACTTGGAATACAGCTGGATTTGTCCAAGCACGAAATTGATAGAATAAAGCTAGACCATAGAAATACATATGACCAAACATTCGCTATACTTGAAAAATGGAGGTCAAGTTCAAATGAGAGAACTCCGGAGAAACAGAAAGTTGTACTAGTCGAGGCCTTACGCAACATTGGACGCAATGATGTCGTTGGAAAGATAGACAGGCTACCGGTACAGGTAAACATATTTCTATTTGTATTGCAATTGAATAAGATAACACATAAACTATCCACGATATATTAGAAAGATTTAGGGCGCGTTCACCCGCTCCGGAAAAAGCTTAAAACCTAAGTGATGCACTTCAAACAGAAAGCCACTTTTATAGAAAGATAGTAGCCGTAGTAGTTTATCCCTTCTGTTAACTCGAAAAGCGCAGGATATTTTGCGATTTTATTCCGGATGAACGCGCTTTCAGGTATTTTTTATTCTTTTTAAGCATAGGTGGTGATATGTAAATGCATATCAATGTATGCAAATATCAGAATGTGATTAAAACAATTCTAAAACGTTAGATATTTATGTAGGCCAGTGTTAATTTACATGTGTATATGTGCATTTTTTATTGTATCTAAGAATGTGACGACCAATGGACTATCAAGCGCCATGGCTAAACTGTCACTAGATGGTAGGTCATATTCATACCTAAATCCATTCTTAACAGTCAAATAAAGACTGTAATTTGTTCTTACAATAATAAATGAATATGCAAAGTGGTATCTTACTCATGGTTGTATGGAGAGTTGACATCTTTATTAACAGATAAAATTACAGTTATAACAACTCTTTTTATAAGAAGTAGAATATTGAATTGTAATTGCGATTATTATATATAACTTAACTTAGATAAAAATGATATTTCAGAGGGACTGTCCGATGCCGATAAAAAGAAGATACAGCAATCATTCCATGAGCTTAAATACGAAATGCGGTGCGACGAAATTACAACGAAGCTTTTCTCCAAGGATGCCATTGGAAAGGCACAAAAGGAAAAGCTAGACTCTATGAAAATGGACAGCGAAAAAGCAGACTATATACTCGATGTAATAGCTAGAGGTACATATCAGCACTTGGAAGTGTTAAAAAATGCTTTAAAAGACACACGACAGGGTCACTTGGCGAATAAGTTACCCTAGACTCTAACCAAAAATAAAGTGTGAAAAATAGGCTAAAGCAGTGTGGCTTCTTTTTTTCTATTTAGACGATATTAGTTTTAATCTTGATGAAACAAAGCGAATATGTCATAAAACTGTTAAGAAAAGCATAAGCGGGGTTTATGTGTCTATCAAATAAACAAAATAAGTGTTAAATGCGGTAAATGACTTACTTCTTAGACATTTCAAGATTTCATATTCCAAGTTTTGACTTCACCAACGTTTTTGTCGTCTGTTCCAACAACATTTGCCGATTGGGGATTTTCGGCGTCACTACAGTTATTGCTCTGATTCGGGGGGTCTTATCAGACATTTTCCAGCTGCTGGTTTTACAAACGAGGCAAATGACTGGT